>VXBB01005697.1:418053-446941 GCA_013399915.1 Illadopsis cleaveri
GTGTGGTGGAAGAAGAAGAAAAGATATATGAAAGGAGAAATATCAGCCTCAGTCTTTAGATAAAGCATCAGATATCTCTGTAACAGTTAACTCCACACTGGTTTGCAGCTACAAGCAGACAGCTTTACCAGGAAGGATAAATAAAAGGATTCTGGTTCCTTTCACTCCCACAGCCCCTGTACTTCCCACCTGTAACACTGCCTGGTGAAGTGGAACAAGTAACTCCTCACAATTTGAGATCCTGAGGCCAGACATGCCCCACATCCCCCTCCCACCCTGTGGGACACCACACAGCAATTCCAGGAGCAGGGGAGAAAGGGGTTGGAACTCACAGGGCGATTGTGAAGCAGGACTAGTTTGGTCACTCGAATGTTGACTTTAATTCCCAGGCTTTGATGCTGGAACATGTTGTATACCTGTCCAAAGGCAAAGAAAACATCCAGAGCTTATTCGCAGAAGTATCAAGACCTAGTAATAGTTGAAGAAACTAATTGTGACTAAAGTTAGACATTTCTCCTTTCAAAAATTGTCACAAAATCTTCCCCAAATGGACTGTGCTACTACACTCAATAAAGAATTTTTAAGAATTACAGTGGAAAGGAGAAAAATATTCCAAAGGAACTCTAAAGATAAAGTCTCAGGAACATGGACATACGTTATGAAGCATCCAACTAACATGGATCTTCAGCATTTAAATATCAGAGATATCTGAATGCAAATGAAATAATGGTGTATTTTAGACTTCAGGAAATAGAATGGAAAAGCAATTTCCCTCTGTTATTTTCATATCTTATATAAGAGAATAGTAATAAGGCAGCACATAATGACACAAGCCTCAGGAAATACAAAAATAGCACCGGAAACTACCTTACTACTTTCTCCAGATTTTGCATTCCAGCTCAGATACTTCACCTCATTTTTATAGGTTAGAATATAAGATCTTAATTGATCCCAGAATTTTATTCCACCCCTGTCTCTGTGTACAAATGTTTTAACTAGACAGTATCAAAAAAGGTGAGTGAAGGGTTTATTTAAAAAAGGTGTAAAATGCCACATAAAAGGCCTTGGGTGAATATTGTATCACCTACTTAGTCAAAAAAGCCAAAATCAAGACCAGTGAAGAGAGACTCCTGACAAATGGGAGGCAGGTTTGGCCCCAGGTAAGCAATATTCCTTGCTCATAGCTCGTTTGGCTACAAGCATCACCCAGGCTCAGCAACTTCCTACAGCAAACCCCAGACACAAGCACATCTTGCACATTATGTTTTCAACGCTTGGTATTTTTCCTATATGTGCAAATACTCAGGAATGTGCTCAGTGGAAGAGCACTCTGAAGCTCTCCAGTGTTTGGGGTTGGATTTAAGCACACACGTAAATGTTTCCTACAATTTAGGCAGAGATTGCAAGACAGAGCTACTCAGTGTTTGACCCAGAGACCTTCAGCTGAGCACAATGAGCCATTTATCTTCCCCGGGGCTGGTGTACAAGTGCACACAAGGGCTGGCACTATTTGCTTAGCCTGGGGATGTGTTGGTAGAGCAGTTCAGGCCTCTCACTACAGACCTGGGGGGGATAAACTTGACATTTGCAGAGAAGGGCTCTGGCAGATGACCCCGTGTGAGTGGAGACCTGGACATTCAGCTGGGAGGGTCAATGGGGCACCAGGCTGAGGGAGTCAACCCCTGCTGCACCACTACAGAGGCTGACAAACACTTCCCTGGGATGGATGGATGGATGGATGGATGGATGGATGGATGGATGGATGGATGGATGGATGGATGGATGGGTGGGTGGGTGGATGGATGTCTTTGGTTTCCCAGCTCTCCACTAGCTCTGGCCATCTCATGAAGTTCCCTCTCATGCAATGAGAATAAATCCAGCAAACAGGTCCTTATCACTGAGCCTGGTGGGTGCTGGTGCTTGGCTTCCCATCAGAGCAGTCAAGCTGCCTCCAGACCCAGCATGGACATAACCATACACCACCAACTTCCAAAGGCTGTTTTCCCTAGCAAAACTTGCCCACCAAGCACCAGCTGCCAGAGAGTTCAGGATGTCATCTTGAAAGCTTCCAGCCCTTCCTCCTTTTCTCTTGTGCTCTCTGTCCCAAGGATAACTGACTGCACTTTTATTCCCATCCACTAGCAATCTAAGAAGAGCTCAAGCAGCAGCAATTGGAAAAAAAACAACAACAAAAAAAAAAGTCACTGAGAGTGCAAGAGGCTCTGCTTTGCTTGTTTATTCAAGCTTTGTTTGCTTATTTTCTTAAATGAAGCCCAAAGGAGCCCCAGACTGATGGCAGTTTGTGTTGCCTAGAAGGAACATTAACCTTTCCCTCTTAGAGGGAGCTCACTTAACAGTTACAGGCAACACACACTTGACTTGGAGAAAATTTAATTTGCCAATTAAAATAATTTGTATACAGAGCAAAAAAAGATAAATGAAACAACACCTTCCTCTCACCTCATCTTTACTCTTGCGCTCCTGACTTCTTTCCCTTCACCCAGAGCCATGCACCTGGATGGGGAATGGGGACTATCCTTGGCCTGGAACAATTCTCTCTGCTGCTCCCTCCTCACACTTTTTCCCTGTTGCAGTATGGATCCTCTCCATAGGCTGCAGTTCCCACCAGGAGAACCTGCTCCAGCACAGGCACCTCTCCTCAGATCACAATGTTGGGAACAGCCACCTGCCCCACCATGGTCTCCCCACAGGCTGGAGGGCAACCTCTGCTCCAGCACCTGGAGCTCCTCATCCTCCTGCTCTGACCTGGGTGCTCACATGTTGCAGTGCATGATTAGGGTTTTTCAACTTTGGGGGACATTTACACTCACATGGATTTTTTCCCCACCTTTTTCATTATTCAGCTTTTTTCCCCTCCTTTGAAGACATTTTCACAAAGGCACTCCCAGCTCTCGTGACTGGCTCTGCTGTGCCCTGTGGTGAGAGCTGGGACCATCCCTGTCAGGCACAGGGCAGGTCTGGCTCTCAGTCCCACTGCCAGCTGCACCCACACACTGTCCTTTCAGAGGGAAACTTCTCTCAGATCATGGGCTTTAAGGCTAGAAGGAATCCCATGGAGAAAGCAAACAAACTTTTAAATGGCTTGCTAAAAAGAAATGAGCCTGATACAGCTCAAGTTGTTCCCAGCTGGAGTTAAACCAGGCCATGCCAGGTAGGCTGTGCCCAAAGGAAGCATCATCACAGAATCCAGCTGAATTTAAAATAAAAGAATTCAAATACGTAGGTCTTTGCTGCTAAGAATGGAATTCCATCATGGCAGAAACATCCTTCTGCCTTTCTCACCCAGCCAACAAGAAAACCAAACCCCACAGACTCAGTCTGTCCAAGCTGTTCAACACCACATCCAAGTGTGCACCAGCAGCACGTGCCAAGTGAGGTGGCTGGGATAACTGGTCCAGGGGATGAGGAATGGGATTTCCCACTGCAGATGTTCTCAAGGTTTCCTGCTGCATGGACAGAGAGACTGACTCACAGACACCTCCCTGCCCACTCCCAACACCATGGGCCACCCTTCCTCAAGCATGCAATTGCATCACATCCTTCAGGCTGCTGTGACTACTTCCAACAGGGGAAAAGTAAAAAATATTTGGGTGGTTTAGAACCTTTTAATAAAACAAGGCAGCTGGGAACAGGAGTGTCAGCTCCATGAAACTCTGCTGTGGAACCAAACGCAAAGGTTACTTGTTTAGGACATCACCACTAGTGGCAGAAAGCAGCTTGGATGGAAAAGAAAGGGAGGTTCTGGATCACTGGGATCAAAAGAAGGGATGGGAAGAGTGGTCAAGGTGACTGAAGTGTTGTGGGTGCCCTGCTGCAGGTGGACTTCTACACTTCTGTATTGACCTCTCTGTGAGGAGTCATCAAAAGTAGAGTGAGCTCTGGAAACAGGAGATATGGTAAAGAACCATACAAAACAGGCAGAAAAAATAGAAGGGGACGTGCTGTTGAACAACAAGAAGAAGAATGCCTTTCTCTGGCATCTCTCCCTTCATCTGCATTTCTCTGACAGAGCTTTACTGTACAGAATGCCCTAAAGAAAACAGGAAAGCTTGAAGGCTGGACCATCCTCCTCTGTTTGCATTCCTCCTGCCTTTCTTTCTCCTCACAGCTCTGACATGGAAGGGGCAGAACAAATGCAGTTTTGGCATGAGCTGTGCAGGCCTGCCCCAGCACGCACAAAGCAAACACAGACATACGGAATTGGACTGAGAGAGGAACTAAACTACATCATTTTAATTTTTTTTTTTAATTCTCAAGAGCTTCCTCTGCAGGTGGACGGTGGGAGGGAGACGTGTGTGTTTCAGATGTTTTGGAGTTCAGAACAGCAACCCTGAGGGTAAATTGACTTTTTTCCCCCCTTTTTCTTCCCTAAGCACTCCACTCAAGCAGAAGCCTTCCCATTGCCTTGGCTGCTGGATGAGGTTTGGACAGCAGAAGCCTTAGTCAGGTTACTGAGGTTGTCTTTCTCTTGTTTTGAAAAGTGCTATAGGATTTCTAACACCCACCTAAAGCCAAGCTTTCAAATTACTCCTTTAAACATTATGAAAAAGAACATATTCATAGCTCTTTATAAGATACAGTTGACATAACTCCTTCTCCTGGGGCTTCTGGAGTGAAAAGAGAAATCTGTAGACAGTGATGAAACACTCAGATCCTTTTGCCTTATGTTCCCTTATGTCCCTGCTCCCATCATGAAAATTCCAGACCAGGGTAAGGGAGCTGATTATCAGTGGCAGCTCTGGAGCCTTTATGTGCCAGCCCCCAAGAGCACAGACATATAAATCCATCAATGCAAGCATGATAAAAATGATTTTATCTGCTTTTTTAGCATTAAAACAAAAACCCTCACAGGGGAAATCCAAAATGAAAAACAATCTGTGGAGCGTAAAATCAGGCTTCAGAGAGTAAAACAGTATCATTCCTAAAGAATAACATAAGAATTTTCCCTCTTAATGACATCCAAAAGATCACTAACTTCAAGTTCCTGCTTGCTGCTGCAAAGAGCTTCCACAGTAATCGCATGGCTTAGCAACAGCTGCAGGAGAACTGACACACACTGCAGAAACTCTCCCTCCATGCCACACTCTCAGAGAAAAAGGCAAGCTCCAAACCAAGCCACAGTTGTAATTTATTGCAAAACCCAAAAAAATACACTTAGGGGACAAAAAAAACCCCAACCAACCCAACTAATTTTTTTTAGGTTTTCAAACCCATAGAAAGCAGCTGTTAAATGACTGTGTTGTGGTCTTGGAAATTCAGAAATTCAGACGTCTCTGTCTCTAAATGCTCAGAGGGTCAGTCTGGGTGGGACTTGGTTTGCAAAGTCAGCTCTGCACTCTTCAAGGAGCCAACATCCACAGCTCACTGTTCAGGGCCTGGCTGAAAACAGTCACTCCTCACCCTCAGCAACACAACAGCCATGGACAGGACCTTCCAAAGGGTCTTGTCCTCATTTATCACCATTTGAACCAGTTATCTCCAGAACCATTTGAATCACTTCTGTCCAGAAAGCTGAAAACCTAAACCATGAAAACCAGACATAGCAGAGATCAGTGCAATTCCTAGAATCTCCTTTTTCCTTTACTGGTCACTTCTTTCAGATGAAAGGCAAACAAAAGCATAAAATTCCTGCAAGAATAGAACATCCATCCTAACAGCTCCACAAGGATGAAATGCACTGAGAAATTAGTTGCCAGATGCAGACTAACAGAATGGGTGAGCAAAATAAGCATGTTTTTAAGCTTGATTTACCACAAAGGCACTTGGGTTTGGAATTCAGAGGAAGCTCTAAACAGTGGTGACTACAGAAGAAGGACATGAACAGGAGATGCTCTCAAGCCAAAGGTGAGACAAGAACTGGAATGCAAACACTGCAACAAAGCTCAATAACAAGGGAGTTTAACTTAGAAAAGTTAAACCTATATTCAGCTACACTCAGCACTTAAATATAAGTAGATGGTTTTGCATTTCCACAGCTCTGCTGGTATTTCTCCCTGTCCATGTCCTTTCATTCCTTGTGCCCACAGTCACTGCCTTGCTAAGGCTGCAGCTGTGCACGGTGGCATTCGACAACAACTTTATCACCTGTCTGGAAAATCGTGCTGAACCTTGCCAGAAAACAAGAAAAGATTTCTTTTTAGCAGTGGTGACTTAAAAAAGCCAACTGGAATCCCTGGAGCCGTGCTTGTATGAGCCTACTCATACATTACAGAGCACCTTAGAGGGAAATTCTTCCATGATCTTGGAAAAATCTGTCTTATAATTTCAAGTATTAGTTCAGTAAATGGAAGAGCCTGCACCTCTACAGTAACATTCACAAAAACAAGCACTTTTAATGTGAATCTATTCTCTGTTCAGGGGGATGGAACTACAGAATAACATTAAAAACATAGCATTTGCAACATGAAGTGCTACCTGTTATTTCTGGGTTCCAAACTGGGTTTGCTGTGCTTTTTAGCTGTTATTCTAGAAGAGGGTGGTGGGGTTTTTTTCTCTAAGGTTCTCATTTACCAAGGGAGCAATAGACCCATATTTTGTAATGCTGACTTTTTTCCCCTTCAGAAATTCTTGTAACATAAATAGATATTAAATACTTTAAGGCAGATCACTTTATTTAAAATGTCTATAAATATAAAATGCATTAATAAGACCTCTTAATGCTTGTTTTGTGGTTTGACAGTAAACGTAATGGCTTACAGAGAGGAGTTAAGTTAATATACCCCTGACCAGTAATGTTCTATTTGCTTAAATGCAAGCATCCAAGCCAAAATTAACATTCTGGTTTCTTTTAGAGGCAGCCTGCCATCCTGCAGTATAGCTGAATAAGCACTGCCTAATATCATGGGGCAAATCCTGTCCCCCAGCTAACAGTCACCCAAGGCTGACAGGGAGGAAAGAAACAAAGATCCCAAGCAGTCAAAAGCTTGGCTAAGGCCTCTCCAAGCCACAGGATTATCTCTCTGAAATACCTTTTTCTGAATTATCCTTCAGCTTCTCTTCCTGGGATGAAGGTCAGCTTTCATTACGCAAATGTAACATTGAAATCCTCTTTGATTCCCCTGAATTCTACCTGGTTTTATCACCACAGAAAAAAGGATTTATGCAATGATGCCATCTATGTGTTTGCCTGTTATTATTCTTCACTGTCTTTTGGTCTTGCCAGTCACTCTCAAGCAGTTTTCTTCAGAGGCCTGTAGAATGTTCCTACAAGTGTGGGAATGTAGGTGGCCAAGGGAGAGACTCTCCCATTGCCCCTCTGAAGGCTGAAAAGCTGAAACACAAATTCAAATCCTATCAGACATTAGAAAAAACTCACAGGAGTGAGCCCCCAGGAGCAATGACTTAACAGTGGGAAGCATTTCAGCTGGACTTGCACCTGAGGAGATGTCACATGAATGTGTTCCTCATCCAAGAGTCCTCTTCCATGTGCTCTCTCCGGTGTCTAATAAAGGGGTGAGCTCACACTACAGCATCAGAACCGGGCTTAAAAACCCATCAGCCTAATCCATTGGAAACTAACCTTCAATATTCATTTAATAAATGGGTTTGGAGAACCCAGCCCATCTATGAGGGCCTCCCCACACAGATTTAGTCACACCTGGCAAGCTGATGTTGCTGGGATGTTCTGCAGTACCTCAGCCTGGACAGACAACAGGATTCAAAGACCCACAGCCATCTTTTGTTTAAGACTTGGTCCATCGGTGTGCTCATCCCTAAAAATCTTCACAGGCTGAAAAAGCTGCACAACACAGAGATCCCCAATGGCACCAGTGAAATCATTGATCTATTGGCATGAGGATCATCAAAAGTAACTGCAGAGCCACAGCGGAGCCCCATTAAGTGACAACTGTCAGAGTACACTGGGAGGCAAAATAAAAGTTAAGAGGAAGGGACACAGAAAAGCAGCTCATTAATGAAAAAGACTATCAAACTCCCTACTCTATCAGCCTCCAGGAGGGCTCCCTCACACCAGTGCTGGATGAAGGAACACAAGACTTCT
The DNA here is from genome assembly GCA_013399915.1 of Illadopsis cleaveri. Taxonomy (NCBI): domain Eukaryota; kingdom Metazoa; phylum Chordata; class Aves; order Passeriformes; family Timaliidae; genus Illadopsis; species Illadopsis cleaveri. The sequence goes on from VXBB01005697.1 coordinate 426,074, forward strand.
TAAAAAGCTGTTGTTCCATAACTGCTTTATGCTGAGCATCCATCTCTACATGGGAAGCATGACCAGGCAATTACTGTTCAGGACTGTTATTTTTTCCCAAGCCAATTTGCTGCTCATAAACACCAACAGAGGCACAGTGAGGAGAATGAGCTGTTCCTGGATATTACAATAGCATGGGCAGAGGAATATGAGCTTCCTCCAAGACTTTCTTGTGCAAATGCCTCTGCAAGGACCCCTGCAGCCTCTGAGCAGAGTTTTCCATGCCTACATCCAATTTAGCCATTACCTCCTTATTGGCACTGCCAACAACTGAGTGAGCATTCCCTGTGGGAGGCTTTGTGTTCCCTTATCAGCTGAGACAGAAGGGCTCACTACAGGGGCAGCTCACAAATTAACACCCACACTTTCCATGAGCCTGCAATTTCCAAAGGCTCCCTTCACTCCCAAAAGATATCCTTAGGATTTCTAGAAGGATTTTCAAGCCCAACTCCATCAACTATTCACAGGTATGATCAGCACCACTTCATGCAGCCCTAGAGGTCCTGGGGTGAAGAGTGGGATCAGCCAGCAGTTTGGTGATGTTTGCCACATTTTCTACATCAAGGGAAGCAGCCATTTTCATTGTGTAAAAATCAGAGATAGAAATCATTCTGGACTTAAAGCCAGGTCTTCTGCTGGAAATCAGTATGACTGGTGGCTTTAACTGTCTGTAACAATGACCCATAACTCTTGTGAAACAGGTGTGCCATAGGAATCTTCAGGAATCCAAGAAACATGTCAGACAAGACCATCTGTACACTGTGGATTACCCTCCTCCAAGGTAAACCACGGCAGCACCAAATACCTGGTAGAAAACACCACTCCTGAACCACTATTTCCTAAGTGAAAACTTGCATTTTCAGTTTTTAAAAATGGGGTTTTATTGTGGCATGTACCAGCAATAACACGAATGGAGAAGAGGAACATAACACAAGAAAAGCAAAACCTTTTCTCGTACCTAAAGGTCAATCCAGTTCTTGATTTCTGCTGTCAAGTCAGCTTTATCCTACACTGGGTATGTCCTGCTTACTCCTGTTTCCTCTTTTGAGAGTAAAGTGCCTACTTACCATATTCATAACTGTGAGGATGAACCTTTGGGCAGCCTCTGCTCCGTGGTACTGCACCATGTCAGCATCTGCCACCACCAGGGTCTCCACCGTGTACTCGCTGGTGAGGCGAATCGCGTTCCTCCTCTCCCGCCAGTCACTCGTGGGCTTCACTTTCTTCTGTCTCTTCTTTTCTGGAAAGTCAAAATACCTTTTAATGCTGGGAGATCATGATAAAACACTCCCACTCCTTTCAACAAACATTCTCGTGTATATTCAGGTTGTTAACAACATTTAAATTAAAGTGTTCTTGGCTGGGTAAAGAAGCCACCAAGAGGTTCCTTCATAGGTAGATCTGTGCCTCTGGGTGCAGAGAGCAGCAGATGGTGTGAAGAGAGGGAAGAAGATGGGAAAAAACATAAGTTCAAGAAAAGGAAAAAATTAGCTCATTCAAAATGTTAAGGGTAAGTTAAACCTCCCTTACTCCCAAGTAAAGGACTGATGTATTAATAATTTTTCTTCTTCGAAGTTGAAAGGTAAACTGTGTTTCACAGGCAAAGCAGCTGAGGCATGACCAAAGGAGAATTTAGGTTCAGATATTAATTGAAACCTGCTCACTTCACAGCAGCCACAAAATTGTGTTCATGCTTTCAGTTGTAAAAATAAAGAAGCAAATGAAGTCATTAAAACAAATTTATTCTTGCAGTAAGAAACAAATTCTAAGATTCATTGAAATTATCTCTGCCTACTGTTCAGCCTGTGATATACTATGGATACAATACTGACACTGCTATTACTATTCATTTTTTCCTGTCGAAAAGGGAACACAACACACAAGTCCTGGCATAGCCCAAACACAACATTCAGTGCAAAACTGACATGGGACAGACCCTAATGGATGATCAGACAAATCCCTCTTATGTCACACAACACGTGCTGCTCATTCCCCAGTGCAGAGAATCACTTTTTAATTTTCTCTAGATTTAACCTGAGACCCTCTCTGAGCAAAGCAGCAGCCAGAGCTGAGCTGGTTTTCACTGATCCTGATTTTCCACCGCCTGTTTAGCAGCTCCCTGACATAATTCAGCCTGAACTTCCCTCCTTTCCCAGATCATCAGTTTTCCCTGACTGATCCTCCTGTATTCAGGGTGACAAACTCCATCAGCTGCAAGCTCCCCCAAAGCCCACCTGAAATGGACTCCCTGCCTTCACCCATTCATGCATTTTCTGCCTTGTCAATATGCACATTTCCACACATCCATCCCATCTCCTCATTCCCGTTTTCTTGCAGTCATTCCGTACAACTCTGCACGTGCTTTTCTGCCCAAGGCATCACCTGTCAACACTTGGTACATATTTTAAACTGAGAAAACAACCATGAAATTTGATTTGATTTTTTTTAAGAGAGTTTGGAAATATCCCCCTGGGTTGAAAGAAACAGACAGGAGTCTATGGACGAGAAAAAAAAATGAAAATGTGGGGTGATCATAAAAAATGGAAGCTACATGCCAGCAGCAAAGATGAAAATAACCAAGTTTCAAGGCCTGTTTTCACATGGGCTGCAGGACAGCTACACAATAATGGCAAAGCTGCCCCACAGCAGAGGATCTCTATAACAAAAATAAAATAAATAAAATTAAAAAGATTGACTATACAAGAAAGAAGGAGAGCTGAATGCACTTTTGATTTGCCAACTATGAGATGGAGATGACTTCAAACTACTGTGGAACAACTCACATGTTTGTGTGTTGTTTTATTCCTTTCATTCCATTCATTTTCCATCCCTCCCTCTGCACAGCAGCACATCTTTAGCTACAGGTCCTCAACACTACCATTTAAATACCAAGGAGAAATCAAAGAAAAAAGAAAAGAAGGTGAATTATTTCAGTAAAAACATTGGCATTTTGGGTCTTACTGCTATCAATCAGAACCTTCTGAAAACAGCAGCATTTCCCCATCAAATTCTTATTTTGGCAATCCCCTAATAAATGTTTCCAGGTGGTATAAATCTCTTACCTGTAGAGAAGTTGTTCTTATGGGGGGCTAAGCCTAGATTCAACTAAGTCTCAGCCTGACATTGAATGAGCTGTGTAAAAAAGTTTAAGTGAAAGGAAGAAATTGGAATTCTCTGGATTTTCACTCAAAAATCTCTTTTTTGGTGGAAAAGAAGACATTTGTGTCAGAGGAGGAACCCACTCTTCTGGACTGGAGCTTGCACTCCAGGGAGAAGAGGTCATGCCATGGTCATCTGCCAGTGTGGTCCCTCCTTCAGAGGCAGATGAAGGAATTGGGATCTCTTTGCAGCTGAACAAAACTCTGCAAGGTGTGACTTTTGGAGAGCAGCAGCCTAAAGGGACTCCTAGCAAAGGGCTGGGCAGTCTTGGTTCACACACAGCCTCTGGCCCCCTTTCCTCCTGTGCACTGGCTGCTTTCCACTGAGGGGTTGGGATTAGAGGGTGTGTGTGGAAAAGCAGCACCTCACAGGCTTCCTGGAAACGCAGCCAGAGTGACTTGACAGGGAGAATCTGGGCTCTTGTTCTTACCCCCACCTTCACACTGTCCAAGTGTAAATTTACCTGCACTTAAAACAGGCAACAGGACCCAAGGGAACCTACAAAGAGCTCAGGAGGTCACTGCTGAACCCTCCAGAACAGGCACAGCAACACCAGCTACTCAAAAAAGGAGAGATTTTTGAAGTTTGTAGCTCCTCCATAGGGTAAATTAGTTTATCCTTTCTGTCCACTTTCACAGTGGTATCTCTTTGCATCCTCCTGCACAAATGAAAATAATTTTCCAGAATAATTAAGCACATGGAGAAAACAAGGCATTTGCATGGATGAACCATGATAAAGAGAAAGGAGATGGACATGTCCTGGTATCACAGATGTTTGATGAAAAGAAAGATCTAAAACCAACAGGAAAAATCCTCATTAAGTGCATTTGCAGCTCATACCTGAAAGTGAGTCAGTTTTATGGAGTCTCCAAAAAATAAAAATGCCCCATCTCTAGAGCCTCACTTCAGAAATAAGCCAGCACAGAGAAGTCTCATTCCTGCCCTGCAATATTTATGGACCATGGGCAGAGAATCCGTCCATGAGTACATGAAACCCCAAACTAAAATAAACATCAGCCATTAAAACAAGGATTAAATGCTTGGTGGATTCTTTATTTGAACAAACTGATGTTACAAATTTTGTGGTGCAGATGTTAAGTGTTAGTGTGAAGGCATAAGAGGCCATAAACCATGGGCAGGAGCTGTCAGAGGAGTTTACATTGCAGGGAGCACACAGCACATGATTTTAGGAGTCAGGTGTTCCCTGCTTAAGAGGTCAGAGAATTTCTATGAAATATGAGCTGAAACAGTCAATCTACAATGCAGCACGTACATGCTGCAGGTGACTGGGCACAGGGGATATTACTCTTTGGCCAGTCACTCTGACAGTGTGTTACACAGTCTATTGGGCAAAAAAATCCCCAAAATCCAGGACTGTGAGGTGAAGGGAGAAGGGTGAAACACCCCCAGATCCTTAGCAAAAAATGACTGTGACACTGCACAAGTTCTTTAGGTGACTTTCATTTACCCCTCCCTGGCTCATCACCTTCAAAGCCACATGATCATACCACGTCCTGCAGTCTTTGAAGTCTCCCTCAGAATGGCAAGAACCAGAGCTCCCACTGTGATCAGAAGCACAACAAGGCTCTCCTGAGGCCTCTGCAGAAAGCTCCTGACGTTCAGTGCTTTTTATGGCAACTCAACAGATGTGCAATTCCAGAGCAACCGCCCCAAATGACCTTTTCCTATTACACACCAAAAGCACTGTCTAGCACTGTCTGGCTTTTGGCAGATTCTTGCTGTAAGTGCAGAGTCCTTTCCTGTTCCTCCTACCTCCCTTCCAACTGTATTTCCCAGACTCATCTAAAAGCAACCTCTTCTCCTACAGCCTTCCACTATTTTTTCCTGCCTAATCTTTCCCTTTGTAATTTTAGCTACCTCATTCTTGTTAAACCCACTGACAGTTTCTGGATGCCATTCAACAAAAGCCACAATAAAAAACTGCAGAATCCTTTCTGCAAGGCCAGATTCCTCCTTAGAAGCTCTTTTCTATTGCTGCCTTAAAAACCCTCTCCAGCTCTTCCTCAGGAGCCCTTTGCTCCCTTCCCTCCTCCCACGACCCCTTAAACACCTCCACATACCCTCTATGGAGGGCAAGCTCTGTTTCACCATGTCCTGTTATTTCAGCAGCATAAAAAGGAAGAGAGGGTATCCAAGTGGGGCAAGCAGCTAAAATTAATTCTCCCTAAGCCCCAGGAGTTTCCAGAGAACCTCTGACTGGTACTCATATTAGGCAGGTTTTATTAGCTTCACCTAAAAGTAAAAATCATCACCTCTCCAAAGCAGAGCAGAAAGAAAAGGGGGATCCTGCAAACAAACCAAGCCTGGAAATTAAAGCAAGGAAGTCCTTGAGGTGTATTCTTACTACTCAGCCTAAAATCCTCTGTCACTGCTTAATTATCAGAGGGACAGGATGCCACAACATGTCCCTGGTACCAGCAGCAGGATAGAAGCACCTCTCAAAAGTTGATTTATCCCAGACATGGAGACATGGAGCCCCTTTGCCTCTGCCAGGATGCAGCACAAGAATTATCTCTGTGGCCTGGGCTGTTTTATCTCCACCAAAACCTTGGCATTTCAGATTTACCACAGCCAGCTGATGCCAGTGGGTTACCTGAAGCTCAGGAATTACAAATGGTTGCTCACTGAAAGCACAGCTGATTACAGACTGAGAGCTGTCCTCTCATTTTTAATGCCCTGTCCTACAAAACTGCATCTCCAATTTCTCTCTGACAGGAATGGCAGACAAAATCAGGGATCAACTGCTAGGAAAAATTATTGCAGAGCAGAATGATCCATTATTCCCTAATTCACCTTCCAAAAATGGTTTTGTTTTGCTTTGGGGTTTTTTTGTTTATTTTTTTTCTCCCAAACAGCCACATTCATACCAAATCACAAGTTCATGACTATTTCTCTGGCACAGCAGCAAACAAGAACTTGAGACAGAAGCCATGAACTCTGAGCAGCATCTCAAAACACCACAGAGATTTTACTGCAAGGATTGTTATCCAAGTTAGTCTGTGGCTTGAACACATCAGTTAAAACCTTATTCTTCTACAAAACAAAGTCATCAACACAACTCATGAGGACTTGTTTTAACAGCAGGTCTGTGAGAGGACAGGATAAGCACTGTGATCTCTGCTCAATGGTTCAATTTGTCCCCAGGATTCAAAGATTCCCACCTCCTGGATTATGCACACCCATCTCCCATGCAAAGGACACTTTCCTGGTGGCACAACCAAGGACTCATGGCAGATAAACAAAACAATTCAGTGGCACAGGGGCAGGCACAGTGAGCAAGGCTTGAGCTATGGACAGTGATAACATGGAAGAAGCAAAGACACCTCAAAGATGAGCAATCTACCTTAATCCAGGAACCACCTCTCTGCTTTTCTAGCCAGAATGACCATGGAATATCCATGAACCTCCCGAGACAAGGACAGTGGACACTGACAAATGAGCTCATCACCACCTGCCAGGCTGGATTTCACTGAGTTCCAATGGAAACCAGCAATCAGCTTTATCAGGAACCAAGCAAAGGAGCAGAACAGCTGCTCTGGACGGGGAAGAAACCCATCCAGTATGTGTATTTACACTTCCTTTTTGTATCTCTTTTTCACCTTGATGACAGAGGGGGAAGAACCTGGAGTCCTCACACCCCTCATGATCCACACTGAGGGAACCATCCAGAACAAACGTGCAGTAAAGCCTCACCTTCCACACGTGATGGAAAAGGACACTTCTGAACATCAGACTGCTCCAGGAGGCTGCTGTTTATCAGCCATGAGGAAACAATCACAGGCTTGCAAGGAAAACCCAGACTCCCCCTCTGGAGGAGAAGGGACCTGGAAAAACCAAGGGATTTATCCACAGAAGTGAGACACACTCCCATGGGCAAAGTGCTGAGTTCCTGACACAGGGAATCCTTCTGTGCTTGCAAACACTTAATCACATTACATCTTCTGTGGAGCCCATTGCTGAAATCCTGCTTTAATTCTCCAACAGCTGCTTCCTAATATGGACTAATACAGGTTGCATTACATCTCTCTATTTTTAGTGCACATGTTTTTGGCCATAACAACTGCTCTTTCAGGCCAAGTCAAACCTGCAGAGAAAACACAGCTAAGAGACAATGATTTAAGATGGGGAAATGCAACGTAGCAGTAACATGTGTTAAAGATTTATACCTGTTCAGGGAAAGCCTTCCCTACATTTGATACCTGCACACCAGCACCTAGTTAAATTATTACCAGCTTTGATAAATTGTTAAAACAGGTTGCAAAGTAACTATGCAGAGAAGCAACACGTTGTTATTTTGTGAATTAAAACATTGATCTTCCTGTTATGTCACTGTATGTGCAGCACACTTGCACTAAAGGAAAACTGGTTCATTTAAACTGACAAAAGGGTTTAAAGCAAACTCACATTTAAGAGTAATTTATGAGGTCTATATCATAAACATGAAATAACAACCTTCCCTCCAAAGACAAGCTGCTCTCTCTCATGCTCCTGGACCATATTTTCATCAAATCCTTTCTATGAAAGGAGACTTTAATATATCACTGGAGACTTTTGGCGAAGTTGTAACAGAACTTACTTTTCCCAAAGAAACAGAAAGTTTTTTCACAACGTAGTTTGATTCTGTCTTGAACATTGATATTTTCTCAAAATCAAGAAAAAATTTCCCCATCCACAGACTCTGATGGCAAAGAAAACATGCAAAATATGTGTCCAAATCTCAGTAAATAGTTAAACTACTGTTGTTCCATGATAATTAAAAAAATAATCCATTTACTGCAGCTGAGGCTGTGGTGGATATTGTCACATGGAAACAGCTTTATTGTATGTCACAAGGTCACAGAGACAGGGCAATGAAATAAGCCATATCTCAGGGGCTGGGCACTGCAAAAACTCATGTATGATGCCTTAAAAGAGATCTTTCTCTCCTGCCTGGCTCCTCTGCAGGGAAATTCTTACTTGTATGTATTAAAACCTGCAAACAAAACTCCCTTTGACTCCACTCTCTCCACAGCAAACAAACTTCTCCAGGACCTTTGACAAAAAGTCGTCAGAGCCTGTCTTTCAAATGAGAGCAGGGTGTGACAGGAGGTTTGTGCAGATGCTGCCCAGTGTCCAGAGATGAGAAAGGTTTCACATCACTGGTGTGAGGCTATTTCCCATGTTCCTCACGACTCCCTGCTCCAGAGCAAGTGAAACCCAACCTTCCCTTCCTTCCCCCTCATTGCATGTGCACCTGGAAACCTTTTAATAGGTTTTCTGTTTGCCTCACAGGGGCTCATGTTCATGCCTGAGCAGAAATGTGCATTGTGACTTGAACTCCCTCTCTTGCTGGATGACAGGTGATAAAAATAAAACATATTCACATATCATATGACTAACAATAGCACCTGGCCCATGGTGATGGGATCCCTCCTTTGCTGCTGGAGCACTTTGGAATTTAAACAAAGGAATCAAAACATCAGCCCTGGATTTTTTTTAACCCATTAGTAGACACTTTCAGGTTCAAATCTCAAGGATCCAGTCATGCAAAACCTTAAGTACTTTCCCATTCTTGACTATAGCCAGATTAATCCTCTTATACAGATTATTCCAGGAGAAATTTGGCTCCCACAAAGTTCTCCTGCAGACCTAAAAATAATTTTGAGTGCTGCAGGACATGTAACACCACTCAGACTAAAAAGAATTGTTTTAGAGATTTTAACCAGCCCTTATCAAACCAGCCTGATGGCATTGCCTGGCCCCAAGCCACCTTCCCTCTCCCAAAGTTGGGAAAGCACCACATTTCTGGGTAGAATACAAGGGCAATGCCCTTGGAAAGTTATGCTCTCTGTCCCCTCAGCAGCACTTCCTAATTAAGTTCATTTTACCTTCTTAAAGTGCTTTCCTGCTCCTCTTCCAAATACTCACACATTACATCACCAACTACCTTTCTTTTACAAGTAATTAAGTTCATATATCACAGGAAATTTGCCACGGAGCAATTTAGCCCTGTTAAAATTTTTATGGCATGATCAATAATTAGCATTAAAAATTCAGCTGATGTTTTGTATTTTGATTCCCAAATAGCCCCAGATTATGCCAGCTACCTCTGAATTACAGAATTTTAAGAAGAAAATACATATAGAGGTTGTTCTTGTGTATTCAGAAAATACAAGAACAGCAGTAAAGGACTGCAAAATGCCCAAGCATGGCAGTTCTGTGCCCTTGAAAAATATTCATTTTATACTGTATTTACACAGACCTGTCTTTTTCTGTCTGTGTCATTCCACAATATAGGGTTTGTATCTAAGATGTCTGGCATAGAAATATCCCCATGTATTTACAACCTCCAACCTTTCCTGCCAAGTTTTAGCCTGGGTGAGCCAAATTTTATGCCAGTGGAAAACAACCTCTAGTACAAATCTGACCGGTCCATGTTGGTGAGTATTACTGTAGAGACCTTTTCCCAGGAGAAATTTTGGAAGCACACTCCTAGATGGTCCCTTCCACACAGTTTTATTAGAAATGCATCTTTTGTGTGTCAGGCAGGATTAATTTTTTTAATTTCTAAACCTCTTGTGCACAAAAGTTAATCCAAAGCTGACAGGAGGCAATTAGGTCATTAGCATGCTGAGCCTATTAACAGCCATGACTTACATTTGTGTCCCTCAACAATGACAAACATCCAGGGGTCTGCCTTTGAGTGGGAAAGCTCACAGAGCAATTGCATTATTTTAGGACAGGGCTACTGCCAAGCAGCACTGCAGGGGCTTGGCTCCCTTCTCAGCACAGCAGAAGGAATCAGCACCCAAGGGATGGGAATTCTGTTCCCAGCTGTAGCTGTGGGTCCCTAGAAGCCTTCAGGAAGTAGAAGGTGCCACTGGAAATACTCTTTTTTTCAGTGTCTTCTTTTAGTATCTGCGTGCTCACTCAGCTCCTCTTTCCCTTTGTGATCCTATGTAATTATCACCTAGTGTCTCCCCAATTTCCTTCCTTTAGTCCCTCTTCTCAGGGAGGGAATTCCAGTTCTGCCAAGGACAGGGAGCATCCTGCCCCTAGAAAAAAGGCCTTGAGGTTCAGTGGCCAAAGGGTGAGGCTGATTTCCTGGACTGATTCTGGTTCAATTCAGATTTTAACTAATGGCTGTCTCATTTTACAGTGTAAGAATTCTGAAATGCATTTTCTGTGACCACAGGGCTGCAGCACCTACAGAACTTGGCTGGGAAATCAGAGCAGTGCTGAATTCTGATGTTTTCTCTGAAAAGAGACATAAGGGATCTGTAACTGTAACCAGATCCAAGATTTCATTCTCAGAGAATCAGAAAGAAGATTGGCTTAGTCTGAACCCCTGAGAATGATAAACCTGCTGAACTATTAAGAGCTCAGCTCCACACAGGAGAAAATAAAGGTCCTGGCTGCAGGATTTACCAGCAGCACTGCCAGGGAGGACACAGCTTAGAAGTAGGCACAGGTTGTTTTGCTGGTGCATAGGTCTGGTTAAACACAAAAACTGGGATCCAAAGCCTTATAGGCAAACTTCAGGCTCCTGGCTGCCTGTTCCAGTGAGCTCCCTCAGGCCTCTTTCACTGCTGTTCCCACAAGGAAGCTTTTTGTGCCTCCTGTTGCTGCCACATCCTTTCATGTCCAGCAGCAGCCCTTGTCCCTGAGCACTCAGCTCTTCCCACACCAGTGATTCTCACTCCTGTACCCAGAAAACCTCCCAGCCCTGTTCCCAATTTTTCCCCTTTGGCAGCCCAGCAGCACAACTCACTGTTCCATTTATGCAATCCATCCAGGAGAAGGCAGGAGAGGAATGAAAGGAACAGAAGGGACACTGCAGCCTAATGAAGAGATTTCACAAAGTTCATAAAAAATATAAAAAATACACCCTCTGCAATACACCCAGAGAAAATTCCGGAAAGGATAAAATTCAGTTGCTCCAAAGAAGCCAAAAAATAGTTTATACCAGCTGGTTATTTGACTGTGTGGCTTTGAAAGTGGGAGAAGAAGACAGGATATGATTCATGAACAGAATTGGCCATTTTCTCCTGAAAAATGATAGCAAATTATAATATATGATATAACAGCTGTTTTATCAGATAGAGCTTAAGTTTGATGAGTCAAACACCAGATAGAAAAAGCAAAATCAAGCTCCTAGTTAAAAAAAAAACCACCTTGCTGAACTACATCAGGTAGTTCCAAATGCACACAAGCCCTTACAAAAGCAATTAGATGCCATAAAATATACAAAGTCTGCTCAGTGGACCTTGATATGTATCGTGTGCTCTGCTAGACAGAAGTAAGAATGATGGCATGAGAAGCTGAAAAAGAAAGCAGATTGTTTGTGCATCTCTTCCATCTCCAGATATCCCTTTATCCTATTACGAGCTGGATCCCTGGAGTTGGACTCCACAGATGATACTTCTGATTAAATTATATTGAGGTAGCTGAAATGATGTTTTCTACACTCTGAAATGTGAGGATTACCACTCTATCCCTGTCTGCTCAGCACAACTCCAGTGGAGAAAGGTGAGACGGAAGAGCCCCCACCAACACTGACTTCAGTTAAAAAAACCTGAACCTTTGCTAAAAACCCAGTGAATCCCTCCCTGAGCAGTGGCCACACTGCAAGATTAGAGCAGAATTTATCATCTCACAAGTCCAATGTTACAGCACACACCCCGACAACTTCACGTCTGTGATGTGACTCCTGCCTGAAGAAGCAACAGGATTCACACTTGCCATCCTTCCCCAGCTACAGAATTACAAAATACAAACAGAATTCCCATGGCAGCTCTCTGGAGCCACTCCAAGCTCACCTGCTACAACCTTGCAGTGCTCCTCGGGGCCCTGTGGCTTGGTGGGATGGCCGGGTTTTGTGGATCGCCTCCGCCTGATGAAATGTTCCTTCCCACTGAACGAGGTCTCAGATGCATTCACGGGCTGGATCAGCAGCTGCTCTGATCCAAGCTGGATGTAGCCAACCTGTCCATAAAACAGAGCAAAAAAAACCCCATCACTTTGGTACCCAAGCCTTGCCTATTCAGCCTGATGTGAAACCCAGGTCATTTCACTGCAGTTATTTGCACCGTGAGGAAATGATGTGATTATGGTTGTGTTCAGCCTGTGTAATACAGACTAAAGAACTTCACCTGCTTCTCTTATTTATTTTTTATATCACTGAGCACTATTTAGAAACAATGTACTGTACATGCAAAAAAGAAAGGTGGGGATTCCTGTCAACACTTTTGCTTTCCCTTCCTCCTCTGCCTCTAGACACAGCCCCACAAATATGTGTGTTTTATGAAATGCTCAGCTCACATGAGGACAAATAAATACTGCTAACAGAAATCCCTTCAAAATCACCTCTCCAACTGCCAGGATTACCCTGCTATTGAATGACATTTACCATCCCAGAGCACAGAGGTGACACTGCCTGCAGACAGGAGGCCCCTGTGTGTGCCATCCTCACCAGGAACACTGAGTGAACAGATTCAAGTGTGACTTGCAGAGCCACACACATTTTTTGGGACCAAATACCTCTTCCTGACTATATTAAGGGCCACATAGTCAGCCCTGCTCTCCCTGCAAGCCACGGGTTGGGTTTCAGAGGTGAAGTCAGGAATGGACTGTTGCACCGTCCCAGTTTCAGGATTTTCCACCATCCCTGGAATAAGTGACACTAGGAAGGCAAAGACCCTGCCTAAATTACTCCATAGAGTCCAGGTCAGAGCACTAAATCCCTGCCTTCCTTGCACCAAGTCCAGACCTTACACCAGGGCTGGCAAGAATACCTTTGGAAGCCAGCTTCTGCCCCAGGAGAGCCCTCCTCTGCTCACAACTCAGAGCTTTTAAGGTTCTTTTATGCTTTTTCCACTCTTTTTCTGGCATGAAAAGAAGAGAGTGAAAGCAAAATTATCACCTTAAAACATAACAAAGCCTCCAGGTTTAGTAATCAACACCGAGGTTGTAACACTTTGCACAAAGTGAGTATTTACAACGAGGCGTTCTTACTTTTCATTGTACTAATCCAGTGATCATTTATATTGCAATTAAAACTCTCAAAACACAGCTCTGCCATGTACCTCCCCCTTGAGAGAAGTCTTGAGGTCTGATTTAACTTGTGTTAACAACAGAAGGGTTCATCTGGTCTGCCAGGATTGTGCACCTGAGAGATAAAGGTGCTTCCAGAGAGCTCCAACACCCATCCTATACATAAAAAGAGAGGCCAGACTTTTCTGGTCCCCCCTCCTCACGTTCTGTGCCAGCCAGGCAACTCTCCAAAGAAATGCTCTGCACGTACATCCAAATGCTATATGTTCAACAGCTGACTGTACTAATATGATTTATAATATACATTACATACATGCTGTATATTGTACATTTCCACACCTCCCTGCCAAATTCGGTCCTCACGTACACCCAGGAAATCCCTTTGGCCCAGCATTTCCAGCAAGAGGAATTTCTGCTAGCAGAAATGAGAGCTCTCCTCCTTTGACAGACACAAGGACTGAACAGCATTCAGGGGAAAGCAGCGTGTCTCAGAAAGGGTCACTGATTTACAAAGAGTGCTTGGACAAAAATAAAACTGTACAATTTGGTGTCTCCACTGGTCACGGCTGCAAAGCACAGCAGAGACAATCAGTCCCCTGTCTCTGAGGAGACAAGAGACACCTCTTTGGGGGCCTTCCAAAAGAGACCTTGCTCTTGGGGCAGGGGAATTGCTTAAGGATAAAATGCCTTGGCACTTCCTATATACAGAGAAAACCCAACATTATTCCCAGGCCCTACAGAATGCTCACCTGTATACAAGACCCCCTCTGCCCTGGAGTTTCCAAAGGGCTGCCTGTTCACTTAAATCACAGGTTGGGCTTTGTCAGAATTGCTTCAGAGACACCAAAAACTCTGGTGACTTGTTCTTCCAGCCTCCTTTATGATGTTCTCCACTACTTCCCTTCCTTGTTCCAATCTTCCAGCTGGGAGGTAGCCCCAGCCCCTCTTTTTAATATAGGTTTTAATTATTTAGAAGAAGGGTTGTAAATCTGGTGCCATGGTACTAAAAGCCACACCAGAGCTCCTGACAGACTGCCAACCATTTCAGCTGGTGCCAGAAATATGTAAGAAGAAGTCAGTTTCATCACCACCCTACATTATCCCAATTTTCTGGCATCAAGAGTGAAAATAATTTAAACCATTGGAAAAGACTTATGTTTCACATTTGCTGTGGAATTGTGAAACCTATGGAGAGAAAGAGCCATGAGTCTTCACCCTGGAATACACTGGGAAACATCTCAAGCTCAATCTGACAAGGCAAATAGAGTTTCAAGCAGGAAGAGTTTGCAGATTGGGCCTGTAAAGTATTCCTGGGGAGTTAAAAATTCCCCCAGAATTGCCAGTTGGGTCCTGAAGAGTCCCCAAACCTGCTGGCCCAGAGAAGATCTTTTGGACTCTGTAACTTGAATAATCTGATCATTATTTTGCTTGTTCCGTAAAAAACGCATTCCTCATTTGCATCCCTCAAATCCTCCAGATCCTGCCTGGTGCTGATCCCAGCATGAGGTATCAGACATCAGCCCTGGACAAAAGCTCTGGGCTTTTCTTCTCTTGTCTGTACGAGCTGAGGGACTGCAGAAGGCTTTGGATTTTGAAGATAAGGAAGTAAAACAGAAGATCACGTAACCCTCAGAGCTACTTTTCCCACATCTCTGGAAATCATTCCAATTAAGTGAAATGCTTTGGATCTGCCAATTCCTATTTCCTTGGAGAGATGCATATCAAAAGCTGGGATACTCCCTCCCATCCTTCTCTCCCTGTGGGAGTCCAGTACCTGCTGCTGTGTCAGATCCTGGGATAGCTGAATTTTGGGAAAAGCAGCTGCTGCCCAACCCCACCATCCTGGAGGACCTGGGACACAGAAACCCAAAAGTTCAGAGGAGTGCAGGAGTTCATCATCATCTGCATTAATTTTACAGTTGGTATGGCCAGACCATGCAGCTGACAGAAGCCTGCAGCTCCACTAACAGGAAAGGCTGGAAAGATTTGCTTGCTCCAAAGGCAGGGAAACTGACAAGCTGATTAAAACAAACAATAATCCACACTTCCCACTACAGCCCCACTCACCACTGCGCTTAACAGTGGCAAGGTCTTTCACATGAAAGGTATTTCATATCCTTATTTTAGAAGTCAGCTCAACACTGCTCACCACCAAAACATTCCCATGTGCTCTTATCCAGGGTGTCACACACACAGTGGTCACTCAAGCAACCTGCCCACTCTCTGTTCTACTCTTGTACTACCAGTAGTTCCCTCCTCTGCTACAAATTGCCTTCCAGTGGAGATTTTCTTGGGCTAAATGACAGCAGGGAAAGGAGGAAGGTCCTCACACAATGTCACTGGAATGACAGTGGTAATACAGCCTTTGCATGACCCCATCCTGCCTCCTTGGCTTCACTGCTCTGTCCTCGTGCCCTGGTAGTGCTGGTGGAGCTACTGCAGCTCCAGGCCTTGCTCAGAACAGGGGTCCAAATTCTCAGTGTTCCCTGCACATGGTTCTCAACCTCCCCACATGTTAGTACTCTCCAACAGTTACACTGTTTTTCCAGCCCTTTTTATTTTCACAACATCTTTGAAGGAGATTTGTGAAATGCTGAATCTTTAACAGATTTTTCTCTTGCTCCTAAGTGTTCATTAGTTACATACATACGAACACACTGAAAAGAGAACAGATTTAAACATCTGACAAATTCCATCCCCTTCTCAATTTCTCAACTGTTACGCTGTAAATCGTTGCTTAACCATTTCCTCAAAGTTAAAAGGAAGTTAATGTTTAAAGTGAAGAACAAAACAATCCACAAATACAGTTTAATAAACTTCATGTGGGTTTTAGTCCCACCCTTATTAACCATGTTTCGGCTTTGCTTGGTTATTATTTAAAAATGCAATTCAAGCAAACTGAAAAGAAGAGCTTTAAATTAAGTCTTGTTCCAGAGTCATTTCAGATTTACACTCAGTTCTGAGAGCAGACCATACCCAGGAATATCTGTCCAGGCCTCCAACTCTGCTAAACAAGGAAACCCCAACACATTCTCCCCTCTTGTCCACTGTGGAAGAGGAAAGAATATCCCAGCACAAGGAAACCCAGCACAGTA
Source organism: Illadopsis cleaveri (assembly GCA_013399915.1). Classification (NCBI taxonomy): domain Eukaryota; kingdom Metazoa; phylum Chordata; class Aves; order Passeriformes; family Timaliidae; genus Illadopsis; species Illadopsis cleaveri. Next base: position 442,420 of record VXBB01005697.1, read on the forward strand.
ATTTTAAGAGGTTTAACTTTTCAGCTCATGGCCCAGCTATGAATGAATGCCAGACAGCTCCTCTCCCAGACAGGAGAGTTCAGCAGAGCTGAAGGTTTCCTCAGGGGAAATTGTATCATCTTATAATCCCCACACGCCTGCTCTGCCCTGCTTCCCACAGCAGCAGAGGCTCCTGAGTCACCTGAAGGGCAGCACCGCCCCAGTGCACACAGAAAATTCACTGGCCAGGGATGGAGCTCATCAAGCTGCAGCATCTGCTCTGAACCAGGCACCACCTCCCTCTGCAGTGAGTGAAGGAAGGCAAACTCCTCCAGAGGGGCAATTCACCAGCCTAAGGTACCTATGGCACAGGATGAACCATCAGGGAAGTGCTCATCTTTATCAGTCACTCGCCCCTGGACAACCAGACTGGCCTAAACCTGACAGACTGAGGCCTTGGCTGCATCCTTGTTCCTCTTTTTCCCAAGGACAGAGCAGATTTACTGTTTCACCAGGAGTCCTTGGAGTTACTGCTCATTCCCTGGAGGCTGCAGTCCAACCTACTCAGTTCTCTTTGCCCTCACTGCCCTTCCAGACAGGATCCAAACCCACACCAGGACATCCAGGTCCTGCAAGTCACACCCACCTGGAAATCAGTGGGGCTTCAGAGACCTGAGAGGAAGAAGACCAGATAGATGCTCTTATCAGCTTGTCTACATCAACACCCTCACAAAGTTTATGGATGGTCCCAAGTGAACCGGACACAGCAGAATGAAGAGCCACCATTCAGAAATATTTTAATAAGCTGGAAGATCTGTCCACCAGGAGATGCAGGAAGTTTAACAAAGGCAAATGTACACAAAACTTGGAAGAAAAGAAGCCCTTTTCTTCTCTGAGTAGATTGTATGAGACATTACTAGAAAATATTTAGGTTTTTCCACAGATCCAGTGTGCATCTCTTAAGGTGTAGTTTCAATTAGTCTGTTCCTCCCTACAATGGGAAAAATCATCATCCTCACTCCATGAGCCCTTGTAATGTGCATCACCCATTTTCACCAATCCAGCCTGCACAAGGAAGTTCAAAGGAGACAAAACTGGGGTGTGAAAATGTTACATGAACTAGCCTGAATAGGAGGGAGGCACAATCTCTTACTTCAACTGAGAAGGACAAGCCACTTTATTTAGAGACAAGACAAAGAGCAATCTTGAACCCAAGATCAAAACTCTGGATTTTAAAATGGAAGAGAAGTCATTTAGAATCAAACCTCTGCCTCTAAAGGCATCCCAGTGATTTTCACCTTTTGGTTCCTGAACAGTTTTCAACAGTTTCCCTTCATTTCTAAGTATTACGCTTATTTTGACATGAACTCATGACCCTCTTAAAACCTTAACTGTTTCCAAAATGTAGGTACAAGAATGATGAAAAGCCTACACCTGCTGTAACGGGCTGATGCTGCAGTCCAGCACTTCAGCATGTGACAGTGACTCAACTGTAGCATTACAAAGCTGGAACTTTTCAAAAAATAAAGTTCCTGTACTGGCTGCTGTCTTCTAGTGATGGTCCCAGAGGCTGCAGAACTGCCTGTGAGTGCCCAGCACCAGTGAAGGACAGTGCAGCCCTGAGCTGTGGGCAGAATCCCAGTGCTGGCACAGCTGCTCTCCCCAGAGGATGGTGCTGCCAAGGGGAAGGCAGCAGCACTCTCCAGGAACAGGGAGCCTCCTGCCTGTGCTGAATTCCCAGCTTGTCACAAGGAACAGGAGGGTTGGAGCATCCTCACATGAGGTACTTCAGCTGTACCTAAACGATGAGACCTTGGGTACAGCAGTCCTTACCTCACTCTGACCTCACATAGCTCCAGGAGCACGGCCACCCTTCCCAAAGCAGGAAACTACAGCAGCCACACACTGGTTAACAGCAGCATCTGCGAGCAGAGCTTAAAAACCAGACCCCAACCCTCAGATGCCACTGGGAATCTGATATCATCACCAGGAAGCAATTGCTCAGTCTGGCTGCAGCTCAGTTTTCATGCCACTGTGTCAGGGATTTTGTTTTTACTAGAACTCCACTTGCCCTGATCATTTTATATCACTTTTGGTATGATTTATGGCATGGCTGAGAATATGATTACAGCAAGGCCCGAGCCAGCTGGAGATCAGGACACAGCATTACTGCCTAGTCAACTTCTTAGCAACCAGCTTTTCTGAAGGAGATGTCCTGATCACCCAGTTAGAGTACAATGAGCATTCCCCTGCTGGAATTTTCAGGAAACCCCCCACTGCAGCACTAGAACTGCTCAGAAGACACATGCCAGGACAAACAGCCTGCAAGGTTTCCACTACCAAGGTCTTTCCTCCAGCCCAGCAGGTCTGGCCCATGTCCCACCAGCAAAGCTGCTGCTGAGGGCAAAGTCTTATTCTTTCTGCATCAAACAGGGCTCAAGGAAGCAATGGGGGAAAAAATTTTAAAAAGTGATGGTCTTAGTATTTTAAATAGCCAGAAAGCAAAAAATTTGGGGTTCTAGAGTCACCTGCTCTCAGTTCAACTCATAGCAGATTAAAGACTTCCTAGACAATTTGGGGCAAACTTTTGATTCCTCTGATCCCAGAAAACATCTTACCACTAAATTGCACAGCCTTCACTAGAGGTATGCTGGTTTAGCGTGGCCACTGCAAAAGGCTGTGTGAACACTGGAAACAGCCTAAAATGTGAGATGTTTCATGTTTAAAGACAGATTTAAGAAACCAAAATGGTCCACTTCGCTAGAATAAGAAGGTTCATCTACATGGTGGTATGGATTATTTCAATGAAACCATTTGAATAATTAATGAGGTTCATCTTAAGTTTTGTTTCATCCATCTGAAGTTCAGGCTCATCCTCAAGACACTGGAGTTTTCTGTCCTCTATTTTTGAGCTCACAATGGTGTTATAAACCTTAATTCACTCAAATCTATCATGCACCTGCTTTTAGCCCTTTCCCATTCCTGGTGATTACCTGAATGAAGAGGATGGATGGATTCCTCTAATAGGAAAGGGATATCCCAACATGCACAAACACCTCTCTCCCAACACATCTGCCCTCACCACTCTCAGCACTCCCAGGACCAGGTGCACAGGCAAAGGCAAGCAGAGCTTTACCAAAACTGCCACTAACACAGGGCTTTGGTCTCCAAGGGGTGGCACAAACCAGCAGCTTTGACACTGATCTCAGGTTGATCCAGCTCAGTTATGTCAATTTAGCCATTGCTGAGAATTCCCATGATCCAAACAGGTACTGAAATATTGCTGTTTACTTTTGCTGAGTAGTGAGCAAAGCCTAACTAGTCTTGTCTCTTTTTCAGCTTTTCTACTGGGAATTTTGCCAAGCTTTTTCACCCCCTCCTCCATTCCCTGATCGCAGGCAGTTAATACTGTGTCTACAACTACATTCCTCTTTTTTTAAAGGATCCTCCTCTGTTTGTTTGTGCTTTCCAGCTTTGGAAGCCCAGCAAGATTAACAAAACACGCTTGGTGACAAAAGCATAGAGCTGTTAGTGATTTAAGGCTTGAACCATAGATATTAGTTTTAAGCTTCCCTCGGTGGAACTCAGCTCAAAATCCAGTGCCACTCAGACCACAGCATCTCTATTTGTTGGAGTTTTTTTTAATCCTGAGGCACAGCGCCCTCAAATGGCTCCGGAACGAAGGCTGGAGCCCCGAGGGCAGAGCATGAACAGCTTCTCACTACTGTTTAAGGATAAATCTCCATCATCAGGTCTGTTCTGACAGGCACACTTCCCAGCACCATCTGCTGGGAATCACTGCCTAATGCCCTGCCACCTTTCTGAGGTACTTTCAAGTTCTCAACAATAATTGCAAACTACTCAATGTCTTAAGCATCTCAGTCTCCACCACCAAGAAACTTTCTGTCCCACACAAGATCACCTGCTCGTACCAGGATGCTCAGAGGAGAGCCAGGCCCTGCAGAGTCACCTGAAACTACAGCCTCGGGCCGAGAAATCTTGACACTTGTGGTGGGGAAAGCACCCCTGAGTGGGATGTTCCTCTGACCATGCTGGAGCACTGGCTGCTCGCTGACCACAGCTCCCAGTGAACACCCCAACACCAACGGCAGGAGCCTGGGAAGTGCCAGCTGCAGAGCTGCCACAGGATCAAGCCAGGATGGCACCAAATCACCCCCAGAGGGACTCAGCCATCTGCCCCGTGGCTGGGGGACAGTGACACAAGATGTTCCCTCCACCAGGATGCTCCTCCATGGCACCCTCAGGTTCTGCCACAACAGAACCACAGGGCCCCAGGTCCCTCAGGGATGGCTGAGGCAGCTCCACAGTGGAGAGCCAGGGTGGGCAGAACACCCACCATGGGACAGCAGCAGTGCTCGGCAGGGCCCGGGAGGTGAGGGGACAGGAGGATCACCCTGCTGAGGGCAGGTGAAGTGCAGGCATCCTGCCTCATCGGGCTGACAGTACCAGCCCATGAAGAGGAGCAGGCTGGGATGGCAGTACCAGCCCCTGAGAAGGGAAGCAGGCTGGGATGGCAGTACCA
>VXBB01005697.1:447842-498046 GCA_013399915.1 Illadopsis cleaveri
AGCAGGCTGGGATGGCAGTACCAGCCACGAAGGGGAGCAGGATGGGATGGCAGTACCAGCCCTGAGGAGAGGAGCGGGGTGGGATGGCAGTACCAGCCCTGAGGAGAGGAGCGGGGTGGGATGGCAGTACCAGCCCGGCGCAGGTGCTGAGGGAGGCGAAGGAGTCGCTGCGGTTCAGCGCGTGTCCCGAGTAGAAGCAGAGCCGCTCCCGCGGGGGCCGCCGCGCCTCCCCGCGCCGCCGCTCCACCGCGAAGCCCCGGGCCAGGAAGCGCAGGTCGCGGCGGAGGTGCAGGTACAGCTCGGCGCCGGCGGCGGGCAGGCGGAGCAGCACAGCCTCCTCCTCCTCCTCCTGCTCCGCCGCTGCCCGCCGGCGCCGGGGGCCGCCGCGATCCCCTCCGGGCGGCAGCAGGTGGATCTTCTCCAGCGGCACTCGCTCCGGGATCACCACTTCCAGCTCCGCTCCGCCAGCTGCAGGCGAGAAGGAGAGAGGCTCAGGCGCTCGCACCCCGGAGCCGCGGCCCGACGGGGCGGCCGGGGGCTGCGGCACCCCCCGCGCCCCGGGACAGCCCCGCGCTCGGGTTTCAGCGCAGACAGCCCCGCGCTGGAAACTGAACGGGCTGCGCAGACAATGGAGCCAGCGGAGCACGGCGATTTATTTCTCTCTATATACACATACATTAGAGAGAGAAACGTGCAGGAAAGAGAGGAAGAGAGCAAACGCTAAAGCTACTTGTATCATTAAAATATATATATATAGCTCAGACACAAGCATCGCATTTCACCAACCCCAATAAAAATCTGGAGGGAGAAGGGGAAAAGCAGAGCGAGCGGCAGCAGCAGCCAAGGACAGTCAGCAGCTTTCCACATGGAACGCTACAGCAGCAGCGGGAGGACAGGAAAAGAAAATACAAAAGCCTGGAGCAATTCATCCCGCGGGCTGGGACCGCGGCCACGCAAGGGATGCGGTGCGTGCCCTGCGCTCCGCGCCCGCACCCTGCCGCCCGGGGCCAGACTCTGTCAGCACCGCCGGGGAAGGGGAGCCGGGGCGGCGGCGAGCGCTACCTGTGGCGGCGTCCAGTCCGCAGAGCAGCAGGCAGGGCACGACGAGGGGCAGGAGGCAGCCGTCAAACATGGTAGTGCGGCCGCACGTGGGCGCGGGCAGCCGGCAGGGGGCGCCCTCTCCTGCCCCGGCCCGGCCCCTGAGGGACCCGCGGGGCCGCTCCGAGACTCGGTGTCGGTTCGGGAGCCGCGGGGCCACCGGGAACATCCCGGCCGGGTCGGGATCTGACGGGGGGCATCCTGCCGCTGGGCAGCCCCGTCGTGCTTCCTCCGTCTCCCTTTCCTCACTGTTTGAGTTTAGACACTGCTACGGCAGCTCGTTTGAGAAAGTCACCCATTCCTTTCCCAGCGCCATCCGCAGGACCGGTGCCAGGCCTTGGAAGACCAGGAAAAAAATTAGGTTGGCGATATCACAGAATGGGTTAGATTGGAAGGCACCACAGAGGGACATCTGGTCAAACCTCCCTGCGCAAGCAGGGTCATCCCAGACCACAGTATATGGACACACACAGATTTTGGGCAATGATCCCACATATTCCTGAAGCATTCATTGCATGGATGGAAATAAGAAACAAGTGCATAAAGCTTAAGAGACATAAAAAGTGATTTTTGGTACCATTTCCCATTTTCACTGAGGTCCTGCAGCCACTGCAGCCACCTGGTAAGGCCACATCCTGCATGTCCTCAGCTGTGCAGAGATCAGAACTTAGTTTGGACAGGGGCTGTTGAAAGCAGTAGGGTGATTTCCAAGAGCAGAAAGGTTTCTGCTGCCTTTGGTGGGCTTTGGATGGGATCCTGTGCTCCTGGCATGGCTGAGTCACGGAAAGCAGTCAAGACCCAACCTGTTAGCAGCTTTAAATTGTGGTGGCCCAGCAGAGCAGTGTCCTAGAGTTTAAACTTCTGCAAAAATCTGCAACTTTGTTCCTGAAATTGTAGAAGAATTCAAAGGAAGACCCATAAAAGGGTGTGAATGACTCTGGCAGATCTCCCTGCTGCACTTCCATAAGAATTGTCCAGAGCTGTACTGACATCGGGAATGGCTCTGAGTTGGAAACGAGTGGAACTAGGTTTGGATACTGATCCCAGGGCGGGCAGGCACTGGGGGGGCGCTGCGAAAAAGGCTGTTTGGAGCTGGGAAAAGGACTGGTGAGAGACATGAGCACGTTAACACCATTCTCTTTCTTCAGGCATTGAACAGGCAGCAAGAGCCACGTTTTCTTGGTGAGCTGCTCCTGTACAAGGAGAGAGGCTGTATGAGAGCCAGAATCTTGGAGCTGCCTCCAGCTCTTCACCCTGCTGGCTGTGCTTTTCCCAGGCATCCAGGGACACCCCATGGCACATCATGGGCTGGTGTAACACCTCAGAAAGACCTGCCCTGCACAGGGCCTCTGCAGCACCTTATGGACACAAGAGCATGTCCCAGCTCCTGCTGTGGCCTCAGGAAAGCCCCTCATGGCTCCAGTGGGGTGGCACTTGGAGGATCTTACCTGTGGTCAGCAGCAAGAGCAAAACTGAGGACCTGCAAGCAGCTCCCAGCAGGCAAAACCAGAGTACGCCAAGACCCGTGGCTCAAACTCTTTATTAACATGGTGAGATTTAATAGCTCTGTGTTTCCCACTCTCTGTTTCAAATCTCACTCTGCTCCTAATAAGAATTTACCAAAGAAAAGGGACTGGCCCAGACCCATTCAAGTGAGACAAAATCTGTTTGGGGCTGCCTTGCTCTGTAGCAAAAGTGTAACATAACACGGAAAACAAAACCTCAGAGCCTGAATTTCCCTCCTGACCTGTTGTGAACCAATGATATCAGTGCCTCCCTTCAGGGCCAGGGCTAGGGCTGGCACAGCGTGGGGCAGAGCTCCCCCACAGCTCCTCCACCCGTGGCAACCCTCTGCTCCTGAGAACCACGAGGCAATTTGATTTGTGAGCTGCCAAACCTGGCCTGAGCCCTCAACAGCCACGTTTAAACCCAGACCACCAGCTGACTTCATTTGCTAAGGGACTGGAGCTGGTGCCTCCAAAGGGTTTGACAAGGGGGCTTAGATTTGTTTAACTTTTTAGTAGATCCTTTCTCCCACCTTCCAAAGTCCTCTGCCAGAAAAATAATAACAATACAGAGAAAGAATAAATTTAATAGTGTGGGGAAAGAGAGGCACTAATAAAGAGAAGTCTGTAACTTACTGCATGGAAGGACTTGCTCAGTGGCTGGGCTGGCTGGCACAGACTACACTGGGGTAGGGATAATCCCAATGGAGCATCCCAGACTTCCAGAGCATTTGGACAAGAGCCCAAGAGGCTGCAAACCCCAGGACAGGGGCAACATCTGAGGCAGGCCTCGGTGTTGCCAAGGGCTGGAGCCAGGAGTGAGGGACAAGCCCCACAGTGATACCTGCACAACAAAAGAAGAATCTGTCTTTGGAGCAGCACTGGTGGTTTTCTTCAATCCAAATCCCAAAGTTCCAGTGAGACACAGACTCTATTAATTGAACACCATGGGCTTTTCAGAAATGCCTTGAAATGGTTACTGATAAGGATAAGGGGTGTGTGGCAGGAAGGGGCTGTGGTCCTGTTGTGGTGGTTGCATTGCTCCCCAGCTTGCAGCCTATGGGGAAGGGGGTGTTTCTCCTCTCACCATCACAGATGTGGGTTTGGCTCTGCAGTTCCTAGGAAACAAGCCTCTCCCCCTCTGAAACTGGTGTTGGGGTGGGTTTGGTTTTTTTTTCAATTTTAAATGTACATCGAGAAAGCCAAGTTTCATGGCCATTATTGCAGAGTTAATAACCCTTTGGAGACTGCAGACATGTGTTATATCCATCTTCCCAAGCAGTCACTTGGCTCACCGCCTGGAAAGTGCCAGCATGGGAAGGGTTAACTTGGCCACCGCTCAGCATTCTCCCCTCTCTCCAGTCACCCTTCTCCAAACCCTTCCTGTCCTGGTCCTCTCCCGGACCTCACAGTGCTGCTCTCCTGCCGGGACACTCCGATGCTTTTCCTGCTCTCCCCTCAGCTCCTCCTCTCTCTGCAGCCTTTGGGAATCGCGAATTCCCTCCCCTCCGGAGACTGCAGAGCTTGGCCAGGCACGGACCTGGCAGGTGCTGCTGTTACCTGTGCAAATGACCCCCCAAAGAAGCCTGAGACAGTTTAGTGACAAACAGGGACTAACAAAAGCTCTTTTGTAACTTCAAACCATCAACCAAATAAATACAAGTAGTTTCAAGGTGCCAACAGTGGTTTTCTTACAGACTGGCTTTACACACAGCAAGCCAGAGGTTCAAATAAAGCTTGAAGGATGAAGGATGAAGGTGAAGGATGTTTCAGACTGTGCTACTTCCTGTTGGACTCACTTCTCATAGGTGGTCTCAACAATCTTTAAGGCCTTTTTGAGCCTAAACGATTCTAAGTGGAGTGTATTGTTCATGCAGCCCTCAGCAGAGTCACTTAGGAAGTTTCTCCATACAGCAGCCTGAATTCTCCCAAGCCTGCAGGGAGAAACTCCCTCTGAAACACCTCTCTCAAGTCTGGCTCAAAATGGACAGTCTGTTCATGAGCTCCTGGGAACAGAAGAGCAGAAAGAAAAGTGACAGTGACCCTGGAGGTGTCCAGAGACAGAGCTGAGCCACCAGCACCTGTGTCCTCAGGAGAGCACACAGCCTGCTCCAATTTTTCTAAGACCATGGCAGCTAAGGCCATGGCAGGAGAGCTGTCCTTGTCTTTCTTCTGGCAGGGAACTTTATCCACAGGCTGACAGAGGGTTCCTTTTGTCACAGGGAATTTGCTTTGGCTGAGCTGTGTCTGTCTCACAATGAGTTTACCTGAAGATCTTCCCTACAAACACTTCCCCCCCACCTATCTCCAGGGGGCTCCTAGCTTTACCCAGCTGCAATGGGGAAAAACAGCCCATCTCCATAGAATACTGAGAAATGAGAAGAAAAATATTCCTGTGGGATAGGGGCTGAGGAATGGACTCCTGAAATTCCAGGTTGCTTCATGTCTGGCTTCATTCCCATCCTGGTGCCACTGCTGTCTGTGCAAAACCTTCCAGGGTAACTTCGGTGGAGATTTGGAGGGGTCAGTTTGCAACAGTGTCAGGACCAGAAAATAACTGCACACAGGCCACAGTGGGTGAGAAAAGTCAGGAATATAAAAAACATTCTCCCAGCTGAGCAACACAACTGAGGGTGCTGGGAGAACCCGTTCCCTCAGGGCAGGCAGCACTTAGTGTAGAGAAATCAGAAATGTAAGTGCACCAGCACCTCCAGGCAGGCCATGCTGGGATTTTCAGACACAGACAGGACTAGTGCAGGTCAGTTTGGGATCGGGAGGCCGTGCACAGATATCATCGGCCGGGCCAGAAGGGGCAGCCACGCGTCACTCCCCAGGCATGCGGGGACAAATGGACAAAGCAAAGAGCTGCCGTTGTTTGACCCCAGAGTTCAGCCAGGCTTTTTATGGAGTCCAGCCTTGCCACCTCTGATGATGTTATCAGGAACCTGGGAATAGCTGGCACTTTCTTTTGTTATGATTTATGGTTTGTTTGGGTTTTTCCTCTCCTTGGCTCCTGCAATCATGAGATTGATTTCTATTTAACTCCATGTTTGACTCCCTGACAGGCTGGGAAAGTGAGCTTGAAGAAGCCTAGAGGGTTTTTGCCCAGGAGCAAATGAAGAAGTTCCCAACCATGGGATTGTTTAAGATAATCCTTTCTCAAAAATGATGCTGTTTATTCTTTGTGTGTGTGTGTGGAGGCAGAAGCTCTGAATGCTTGGAGCTGACAATGGCAAAGCCGTTCATGCAGGTGCCACCTCCCTGGCAGTGGCAATATCCCACATCTGGTGTTCCCCATCTCCTCTCAATTATCTCCCTTTGTATCCAACACCTGCCTTGGATGAGGATCATCCCCTCAAACTGAATATTTCATATAAGGCTCCTCCTTCTCTGTGTATTCCTTGCAGCAGGACACCAGCAGCCAGCAGGGGAGATTTGTAAACCAAGAACATGGTGCATGGCTTGGAAGAGGTGATGCCAAGGCATTTTATCCATCTGCAGGCTGGAGGCTGGATCAGGTGGTCCAATCCAACTGCACAGACCTAAAGTGGCTGCTCTCCACCATGGAAGTACTAATAAGGGAAACTGCAGACTTAAAACACTCTTAATAATGTTTTCCTATTTCTTTAACTCCTCTCCCCTGGGCATTCTCTCCTCCTTTCACAGCGTCTTGGCCAATTACCCTTGCAAAACAAACAGAAAACTCAATATTTCTAGGAGCAGGAATTGCAGGGTCAGGGGCCCCATCTGGTGATGCAGTGGGGGCTCTAAGGTGGGTCATGCCACAGGAGCAGCTCTTCTGCAGCCAGCAAGGCCCTTGCTGCAGCAAGCCAAGCAAGCCAAGGTGGGAAGGGCTGTCCTCCAGGCACAGGCACTGCTGGATGGTGACACAGAGCTGGGGAAAGGCTGTGCACCAAAGCCAAGCCCCTCTAGCCCCCCAGCCTGGGTCTGTAACACACGCTTTTTGTCCTGTGAAAATGTAACAGCCCCAGCCCCATATGCTCAGGGGATCATGGCTCTGGACTTTTGCTGTCTAACCCTTCTTTTGTGTCATATTCAAGCTGCTCCCAAGCTGTCCTCAAAGCTTTGTCAAACCATTTGAACTTTTACAGAAATTCAGCAATCACAACCCACCTTGTCTCCACGTGTAGTGATAGGACCAACATCATTCAGAGCTATTTTCCTCACAGCACCAATCCTTTACTCAAGTTTATACTGATTTTCCTGGTAGCTCCCATTCTGGATGCAGAGCTGTGCAGAAGCATTACCATAATGCCACTGACAGAAGCTGTGCAGAGTTCACAGCACAAAATCTCTGACTGCTTTTAAAAATTCACAACACAGTTTTGTCAGTCTTCTGTTTTTCCTCCTCCTTCTTTTGGGGCTACTCTGCAGTTCCCCCCTTTTGAGTCAGTCAGTCTTTACATTCCCTCCCCATCATCCCCAGCTGAGTCAGTAAATCCTCCATCACTGTCCCAGGAGCCTTTACTGTGAGCTCCACAGTCTGGAGATGCAAACTGGGATGTTTGGTTGTAGGATGATAAAATCATAGAGTGGTTTGGGTTGCAGGAGACCTTGAGGATCATCTCGTTCCAATGCCCTGCCATAGGCAGTGATGCCCCCCACTAAATCAGGTAGCTCAGGGCCCCATCAAACCTGGCTTTGGTCAACTGATGTTGTCTGTCTGTGTTAGTTGTCTGGCCTGGAGGTCTTTTGGAGCACCCATTTGGGAAAAGAGCCCCACTTTTTGGGTTCTTGGGCTGCCTGAAGCAGCAAAAGCATGTTTGTTCTCAGGAGACAAAGGAGCAAGGTGGGCAGGATGTGCTGTGACCATATTTTGCACTTTGGCAGATGCAGTTGACCTCACAGTCCTCTAAGGGATGGCAAGGGCTGCCTTTTCCTCCACAGCCAGCAAGGAAACCCCACTGCCCACGTCAGCACAGTGCTGAGAGTCACTAACATGAGGGTCAGTGCGAGGTCTGGAGGGAGCAACATGCCTGGAGTCTGAAACACATCCTGCTCCTAATCAGCAACAGCCACCAATACCTCATCCCAGTCCATTTGGGGCCAATATTGACATTTTTTGCAAGGTTGTACAGTGAACTAGAAACAGAATTGAGATGCTCCTCTGCTGCTGGATCCTCTCTCCCAACAGAGCTGACAATTGACTTTGGCTTGGCTGCAAGTGTTTGTTCATAATAGCAAAACATCAGTGTCACTCTAAGACTGTCAAAACCACCGTCTGTCAGGAATTCTGGGCTGGACACACACAGGAAAGGAGGGGAGATTTGTGCCAGTGAACCTGCTGGCAGGGAGGATCCCCACCAGTTCCATCTGTGAGCTGGGATGGAGGGAACTGTGCTGACAGCTGGGCACCAGCCCATGGAAACCCTGCATGGAGAGAGCCCTGCAGGCAACCCCAAAGCTTCAATCTGCAGGGACTGGCAAGACAAATCCAGCTGTCTCCTGGCTCTGAGTGAGAATCCCAGGGAAGAGCTGGGGCCAGCTGGGAACCACAGAGGTTGTCACCCACAGCCCACGGCATCCAAATACCTCCTGTCCATCCACAGTCATGGAGAGGGCTCATGGAAAGTTTTCATTCTGCTGTCAAAGCCAACCAAATCCCAGCTCTCCTAGCTGAGCACAGCCTGACCAGGAGGGTTGTGCCAAATGGGATTAAAGCAGCTTGTTTGGACCAATGGGTCCCTTTATCTTGCTGACACTCAATGTGAGTGTGGACCTCGTGCTTGGGGTGGGTGGAGAGCCTGTCTCCTGAGGTGGAATGGCACCATCAGAATGGTAGCATTGGAATGGCAGTGTAACCCTCATTATTCTGAGAGATTTGTCATCCTTATTTGCATTACAGACATTAAGGATCTAGATGAGAACAGGACTTCACTTACCACTAGCCACAAACCCTGTGGCTTGAAAAATATGTAGGTTAAAGAGACAATTTGAGAAATTACAGGCAGTAAAGCAGTGTCAGAGCAGATTTAACATCCTTTCTTCTCCAGCCCTACTCCAGATACACCAGGTACAGCTCTGGTACCAGGAGGGAAAGCAGGACAGGGAAAGGGCCAGTGGTGACAACCAGGCAGATGCCAGCCCTTGGGACACCAGCACACTGGCACCAAACATTCAATCTTAGTAAAATTTAGGTGGTTTTTTTTTTCCCCGACTCCTGTATCACAGTCAGAGACCGATCAAGTGGAAATACCAGCTGCGTGAATTTTGCACCGCAATATTCAACGGAATCTGTTTTCAGGGGCAAAAAGATGGACAGCAACGCTCCACGGAGCCGTGTCCCGACGGGAGCCGTGTCCTGCTATTGCCACCTCGTGGGGCCTCGCAGCAATGACCAGGTCACCAACAGGGTGGTGGCACGGGAGAGGCCCGGGGCGTTCTCATCGCAGCAGGTCCAGCCGCGCTGGGCTCTCCAAAGGCAGCTGCAACCAGAACCAGAGGGGAGCAATTCCCCAGTTCACTAAATGCTGTGCACGCCCTGCAGAACAGTCAGGGTTATAGAACAGTCCTACCCTTAGGCCAAGGGGGACATTGCTACAGAGTCCTGTTCTCTGCTCAAGTGCCATCCTTGCAGGACCCAAAGGGGTAAAAAAAAAAAGCTGCAAACACACAACTGCTACCTGACCTCGCTGCCCTTGTAATGGAGAAATGTATGAGACATTCTTTGGTTGCTGAATAATTCCTCCTTTAAATCAGCAAAGGAACTAGGTAGGATTTGCATGGCCTGATAAGATTTAGCACAACCTGATAAGATTTAGCTCCTGCTTCCCACAGATTCTTATAAAATCCTAGGACTTCTGTTCTGTCCAGAGCCCATGACAACTAAGACACTTACCCATAGGTGCAGTAGGAAGGCCTTTTAGCAGCTTTCTCCTCTTTTTTGCTGTAGAAAGCAAACACACAAATCTTCTAGGAGCTCTTCTAGGACTCCTGGAATTTCCAGTCAGCTGAGAAAAGCACAAAACCAGCTCTGAGGTCCAAGGGGGAATCAGGCTTACCCAGCAACTGGAGGCAAAGTGTGGGGTTGTTGCCACAGCCACAGGTCTGCTGGGCTCTACTCGTGGCTGCCCTGGCCCAGCCCCAGCCCAGTCCCTCCCTGTCCCCTCACTCACATACTGGGAACTTTGTAAAGGAGCTTTTCCCAGATCCTCCTGCTTTGCTCCTGCCCTGGGAACTCTTTGGCTGGGCTCAGTCTGAAGCCGCCAGTGCTCAGGGAAAAGGAGTTGTCCTGGCTGCAAAGTTCATCTCTTGAGTGCAGGCAACGCTGGCTGCTGCAGCTCGGAATGCTGATCCTCGGGATACAGAACTACTGTCTTTTTCCTCCTCCTTCTCTTGGGACTTCTTCCTGCTAATATTGTTACTGCTCTGCTTTGTGATTCTTGGTGATGTCACTTCTGTGTTTAAGCCACTGCTGCGTTGTCCCAGCCATTTTTGCTCCTGCTTTTTCCTCTGCTCCCTTCTCTCCCCTGGCTTAGCAGCCCTCTCCTGCTGCACCCACATGCTGAGGCAGTTGTGACAACCACGGCTCCTATTTCTCCTCTTCCTGGTAAACTTGGCCTTGGATTGTGGGATTTAGCATCAGCAGCCCAGGCATTGCTCAGATCCTGAGCAGGCAGGGGACAGGAAGCAGGGTGCTCACTGGAAGTGAGGATTCTGCCTTGAAAAGGGCAGGACTGCTTTCCCAGGAATGTCTTTCAAAGGATACATGCCCAGCTTGGGAAGAGGCAGAGCTGTGCTCATGTGAGTGTCCTGCAAACAGAAATACTCATTTTCCAGGGAGGGTTTTGCTCTGGGCTATAGGAAGAGGAAATCCTGGGGCTGTGCCCTCCTCCTAATGGCTGGAGAATGCAGTGCCATGCTGTCCTTGTTGTAACTGGTCACATAAGATCTGGGACTGAGTCTCACTGCAAATTTCAGTGGAAATTTAATCACTTATTTCCCTGCTCAACTTTAACTTCTTTTAGACCAGCTTATTTTGTAGTAGGAAAAATATGGACTTTTCACCACCTGAAACAACTGCCTGGGACCTGTTTCTTCCCACTCAGCTCAAAACAGAGCTCCATGGCTGCAAGGCCATGCTTCTTGCACTTCAAAGTCACTGTGGAGAGGGTTTATACTTGTTATTCCACTTAATGTTTCTGACTTTGAAGTGATTATGGGGTCTCCTCTGAATGCTTTATGGGGTAACAAAGCTCAGAAGAATAGGGCTCACTGCAGCTGACTAAATAGAAGCTATTTTCATAAATCTTCAGACAATTCGAACATCAACAACATTATCCTATGTGGGTTGTTATGACCTTGTGTTTGCAGATTCATGTGTTAAAGCTCAGGCTTGTGCTTTCAGCCTTGTCTTCTGTTATAGCAGAAGCTTCAGGTAGTCCCAGAGAAGGTTCTCCAGTCCAATAATCTCTCAGAGCCCCACTTGAAGCTCTCTGTAGCCAGCCTGAGTGGAGATTACACTGCTTTGATCACCTCCTTTTCCTTGGAGGGAGCCCATCAAACTGAACCAGGAACAATCATTTCCAGTGATTTTGAGTGAAATCAGCTCCTAGGTACCTTTGTGGCTCACCTGCTGCTCCACACCAAAGGCTCCCAGCTCTGGGGCAGCCGACAGCCCTGGACCTGCTCTGGAGCTCTCACACCTGGGCTGCATCCATGTGCTCAGCATGGACTGTCATTGCTGGTGATCTGCTGCTCTTCAAACCCACAGCTGGGGGAAGTGCCTGTGGAGATGGTGTTTTTCTTCCAAATTCAGCAACTTTTTTTTTAATTCTTCACAGTTTGTAAGTTGTTTGTAGCCAAAACTCACATAGCCCTGCTTGGTGTGTTTTCCATCTACTTTATACTTACTCATAAGCTTAAAAAAAATTCAGCTAATAAAACCAAAGTGTTCTGCTACAGCTCATTATTTGGGCTGGAAACACCTTCCCTTCTGTTTGATTGCCCATGGGAAGGGATGGTAAGTCAGAACCTCTGTCATCTTCCCAACCAGGGAGGCAGAAGTAGACGAAATTTGGAGCAGTTTTTCAGTTGATACAAGTGAGCACAGCTCCCTTGTTTTCTGTAGAGCTTTCCTGCTTTTGCCAGCTGAAGATCCACGTCTGAGCTGTCTCACAGCTGCTTGTGATGAGCCACTGATAATCCCACCAGAACCTGCTGGGCAGTAGCACCTCAGTCCTAACACACAGAACTTCCTAAGCAACCCTAATGTGCACCTCAAAACCCAGCTAGGTACAAACAGATGTACAAACAGATGTAACATTCCTGGTGTATTCAGGAGCACTTGCAAGTACTTTAATCAAAGCATAAACCTTGAATATTTTTGCTTCCTCTCCATTTGTTCATTGTTCAGAAAAACACAAGTTCATTTACAGACATTGCTGTTAGGTCTTGTGAAGGTTGTGGGTCATCCAGCTTTTTCCAGGCAATGGAAAAACTTGGAAGAGTAAAGAATTATTTCCTGAACAAATGATGCTCCCACTGAAAAGCTTGGAGGGAATAGAAAGCAGAGAGGAGGACACTGCAAGGCAGAGAAAACAAGGAAATCCTTACTTAGACATCTGTTTTTAAAAAATATTTATTTGTAGTGTGTATTTCAACTGACCAAAGTCAGTGGTGTTAAGAACAAAAAACCCCATGAATTGACAAAATGAGTTCTGTGGAGTAAAGGAGATCTGTAAACCCAATTCAGAGCAGGCTGGTAAATCTAAGTATGACACAAGTATGGAGGAAGCAGAGTACACACGGACAGGAATACCTGAACTAAATCCAGAGAAATTAAATGGAACAGAAGAGTTTCCCCTGAGTCTTATCGACTAAGATTTGATTTTCAGTCTATAGCTCTATCAGAAGTATTTTGGCACAGTCAAAGTGAAGTGTCAACTCATTGAACCAGTACACACTTGGTGAAATGGTAAAAAGAAAATGTTAGAGTCTATCTTTGCTCCCATACACACCTACAGTTGTTCTGCACCTACACTTTGAGACTCTTTGCACAACAAGATTATAAAAATGTTGAACCTTCATTGCATAGACTGAAAATCTTGAAGCACCATGACATAAATTTCTTTAGCAGAAATTGTGCCTCCATGACCTCAGCTCCTTGTTTCTGAGTTTCCATCAGTAAAAAGGGAGAAATTAAATGCACATAACTCTAGGAATGACCAATCTGATATTAACAGGAGACACTCTGACAGCCCATTCCCACTTCTTTGTGTGCTGTGGGTACTTATTACATTCAGAATTTTTAGGTCCAATCCCCTTGGTTGCCCATGACAGTAATCCCTGGAAAGGGCCCTCCATGGCCTGCCTGCCTTCCATCTGCTCCCACTGCACTGTTATTTGGTTGTTTACTGTGCCCAGACTTAATCTTCACCTTCAGGATGTTACTTTCTTCCATATTCTTCTGTACTCACCCAAAATTTGCCTCAAAGCTTTATATCTGAGTGTATTTATCTACCTTTTGTTCTTCCCTTAAGATCTCAGTTTCACATCAGCTTAGAACAACAGTTCTTGCAATTAGGTTGGATAACTGCAATCCAAAATTTTTCCTAGGCAAGACTCCAATAGAGTTAATTGGCTTCAGTGGGAGACTTGTCCTGAGTAAGAAAGACAAGTTTTGGCCTCAAGGAGACTATAAATTCCAGTTTAAAAATCAGTAGTTGTTCAGAGGCTCATTCCTGTGACAACATCATTCTTTGTGTTTCCTCTCCTAAATTCATTTCCTAGTCATAGGAGGAAAGCTTCTGGCACCAGAATCAAATGATAATACCCTGGCCACCTCCCAAAACCCTGTTACATCTCGAAGAAAGCACCGTTGTCTCTCTCAGGGAGTGTAAATCCTCCAAGACGCCGGATTTCCACGTTTTGTTAGGAAAGTGTTTTTCATGCAGGCAATAAACGGGCCCCGATAAGAACTGTGGCCCTGCCAAACCCTCCAGTTGCTTTACATGTTGCCATCAGTGCTTACACTCCCCATATTCCTCCCCTGCAGTATTTAAGGTGTTCTCCTCACCTGTGCAGGAAGGGCACTGGTGGCCAAAGGCTGCTGAGGGGGTTCTGCCCAATCAGCCCAAGTGGCCCCACTGAACTACAAGCACCAGGACAGGGGTTCTTTTCCACCACCACACATCTCCCTTCCTTCTCAGAAGCTGTAGGCCATGCTCCTTCCTCAGTGTAATTCCCTTTGTGGTAAAACATGCACATTTGGGTCCAAAATACAAGTAAAAAATTAGACACCATAAAAAAAGCATCTGTAACAAAGCTCTCCTACAGCTTCTTGTAACTGCGTGAAACCCACTGCTTTCTTCATATCTGAGATCCCAAACATTTCCCATTCTTTCAATGCTTCAGTCACTGAATTACATCCCACTTGCCAAGGAAATCTTGGGCAAACAAGGCAGCCCTGTAACACTTCCCATAGGTCACCAATTCCTGCCAGAGCAGCCGGAGGGGAACGGAGTCGTTCTGAACTGAACACTCTGCACTGAGGCTGCTCTAGGAGTGGTCCCCTGGCCTCTATCAAGCTACTGGATTTAGCTCCCCAGATGATCTCAGCTACTGTAGAACCACATGCAGAGCCTCTCACCTCCCAAACTTATGACACAAATCCTTTATGACCCTGTGAGCTAATGCAGAGGGAAATGGGACTGGCACCGCCCTTGTAAATACAAGGCCTGGGCTCTCCATGGAGAGCCCCAGGACTGAAAATGCGGCTGCAGGCCCACTTGTGTTAGAACAGAAGTGCAAATTTAGGACAGAGGCACTTTGGGTAAGAGGAGTTGTTGCTCACTGGTTACAGCATGAACAACATCATGTGGCTGAAGTCATACACATCCAAGTTTGGGTGTAGCTGAGGTGATTCCCCATTTTATAAAAAAGCAGAGATGGAAATACAGATCCTGGCATCAAATGAACCCACAGCAGTGACAGTGTGACATTCTGTGCCGGCCCTGTGCTCCCCAGTACCTGGGTACCTGCAGTGAACACTCCAGAACCACAAAGCAGAACTTGGTGGCCTCACTCCAGAGAAGGCAGTATCCAAAGCTGTGAGACAAGGTCACGAGAAGGGAATAGATGAGATTTGGTTTCAACTTTCTGGTCTGAAGATGAGCGAGGAGCAGAGGGTGCTTGGCAGTTTTGAAGACAGATAAGTGCACAAGAACCTGTGAAAAGACCCAATTTCCATTTCCCCTCTTCTCTCCTCACTGCACCTTCTGTTCTAACACTGGGCCAAAATGACTGAAAGACATTTGAGAAGCCTGGAGCTCAATGGGGAATTTGCACTGAGTTTTGCTGTTTTAACAGTGACTTTCTTGACACAATATTTCAGCTATCTATCACTTCAGAGAAGGACTATATTTCTACACTGAAGCCAACCCTTCACAGACAAGTTATTTGAATTCCTTCATGTTCGCTTCCTCTGGCCTCCAGGAAATGAAATATAACTCAGAAAAATACCCATTTTGATGAGGGTTTAAACTGAAAAGTAAAGATAAAATGCCAGTCACTGTTCAGCACTTCAAATTTTTCCCACATTGAGTAATTCTGGTTCCTAATGGAGTTCACACTACCTACCTACCACAAAACATCTGTGATTTAAATCGTTTGATGAAATATATCTTGTATCAGATTGAAAAACAACATTAGAATCAACAGGACACTAAATTACTTGACTCTCTTGAGCTTTGCCCTTGTGGAGCACTGTCAGTCAGCAAGTCCAAACATCTTTCCACACACTCGGCAACGATTCCGAGAGTGGGTCATTAACACATTTTGTCATGTTATGCAATTCCTCCCTCCCCTCTAAACTGGGCTTTTTTCCAGGTCCAGTAGCCAACAATAAATCAATCACAGTCTCTCACAAGCCTTTTGACTTAAATCCTGTCCTGTAGGTTGGGCTAAAAGCAGAGCAGGAATCCCTGCAGGAGGTGAGGAAGGACAGGGCTAGTGGTGACTGCTGCTTAGGAGATGTTTGCTTGACCCACTGCCGTTCTTGTTGCCACCCTTTGTGGACTCCTCTTCAGTGTCCGTTAGAGAATCTTCCTCCTCTTCATCACTCCGTTCATCTTTCAAGTCCTAGGGAGAAAAAAGCACTGTGAACATATACTACTGCCCCCCAAAAACACACCCTGCCCCAAAATGGAGGCTGACATCCAATGGGAGATCAATTAACAACACTTTAATTTTGCAGAACCAAATGTTCTTTAGACAAAACTGCTTCCATGACCTCGGCCCAGCCACTTGACCTCTTCTCGTTCATTTCTGCTTCTCCCTCTAAAGTGTGACTATTAATCCCTGGGTGCTGTGGGATTAATTAACAGCTGTGAAGTGCAGGGAAGATGAAAAGAATATTGTTTAAAAGCTAAATATGATGAATTCCCTCACCCAAACACAGGAGCTGAGAGGCTGGCTGCTTCTGACAGGTGTAAACTAAACAGCAATGAGTTGTGCCAGCATCTCCTGGCACCAACTTTGCTCAAAGACACTTGCTGACCCTAAAATGCTCTTTCCTGCTCAGTGCTGTACACAGCACGTCAACACTGGCACAGGGGAGGCTGTGTCTGTACAGCTGTTGTGCATCTTGGGTTTATCACTCTGCTCAGGGAACTGCCAGGGAGGAGGATGGCTGTTCCATGAGCAGGGATGGAAGGGGTGAGCAAGGCAGTTTGCCCTCAGGAAAATCCCTCCCTGGGTCCATAGAGACAGCTCCTAGCATTTGGCAATCATGATTCATCCCAGACAGTCAAAAATGGAAACAGTGAATGTTTCCACCACGCAGAGAAAAGTCATCACATCTACCCTGTGTTTCAGGGAGAGGTGAGACCACACTGTGCTGTTTGTCACAGCACATAAAATACACCATTAGTCTCCTATTTCTCAACTTCTGCCATAACTCAAGGCCCTACAATGTGTTCAGAAGTGTGTTTCAAAGAATCGAGGCTTCAGCATTAAACCCAAACACCTCTATTTTCCCTTCAGTGCTCCCCTTCAGAAGCTCACAAGAGCAGCACCTGCCTAGAAGACTTTCTACATCAGTGAGTGACCTGCTCCACAGACTCAGGGCAGGAAACTCTAGTTAGAGATGTTGTACATCCAGAAAACACTTCCTTCTTCCTGAGAACACGCATCACTTGTGTCTTTTTGTCCTGCAGGATGCTGGGGCTTCTCCTCATGACAGAGCTCTGCCTTCGGAGCCGTGAGCTGGAGCTGGCAGGAATGTCAGCACAGACAATCCCCTGCCTGCACAGCAACACTGGGACCACTCCACCATGGATAAATCTGCTCTCATGTCATCCATTTGGACCTCAGCTACACAGGCAGAGGCTGCTTGTTGTCCCTGTGATGTGCCAAGGTCAGAGCAGTGACGCAGGGAGGAGAAACCAGGGTTGTTCTTGCCCCTCCTGTATCTGCTCTTGGAATGAACTAACAATTCCACTTCCTTAGCGTGCTGCTCTGAGGTCTTTCTTAAGCACCAAATTCATACAGAGAAAATAAGTAACAGCCCAGTAATAACTCATCCAATTGCAATCTCATTTCCCTTTATTTATTACACTCCTAGTAAAAGGTATAGGGCTAGAAAGCAAATTAAAGCCTGAGCTCTGGCTCATCACAAACTATAAACTTCCTGGAGATTTTCTTTTGCTTTTTCCCTAACAACTTACAAAGGGTATCAAAACAAACAAATCTTACTGTAAATACTGTAAAATAAACTTGGCATGCCATCAGTTGGAGAAAAGGCAAGATAGCCTTTCCCACACAATTTATGAGGTTCTGGCTCTTTCAGATCACCTCAGCCCCTCCTGGTATTTTTGCCATTTGTATTTGCAGTAAAAGACAAATGCTGAGGGGGTGGGGTGAAGATCGTTTCTTTTCTGCCACCAGAAATGTTTCAGAAAGAAAAGCAAACTAATCCTGAGCAGTGTCTGATGCCAAATCCACTACGCTCCCTGGAAGTGCTCTCGTCTCCCTGAGGCTGCACTGTGGGCAGTGACAGGGAGCAGCACTTTGGGACTCACTGGGAATGATGTCAGGGAAGTTGGTGGTATTTCGTTTGGAGTCCCTCCTTGTGCTGCACACAAGTTGCTGGTGCTCAAGCATGTGCTTAAGAACAGCTGGCAAACTGCTCTGCTTTGAATGATGGCCAGTATGTGATATTGATTCGTTTCCTATAGGAATGAGCTGGCATTTCCAGCATGGAACTGGAAACTCAGATAGAGTTGGCTTCCCAGTTTTAATGCTGTCAAGCTGGATGCTCTGATTAAAGGCACTCACTATATGTAGTAATTAAAAAACATGTCATGTTTTTTCCAGCCCACTGTAAATCCCGGCCTTTGAGGGAACATCTTACAGATTTCAAAGCAGCAGAATTAAATTTCTTCATATTCTGAAGTCATCACTGCAAATTTTCTTAATTCTGGGAAAGAGTGTTATTTCTGAAATCCTGATATTAATCAAGAAAAATGCTGCTAAATTAAACCAATTTTTTATTATATTTTGTGATAATAAACTTGCTTCCTGACCATGTGCCTCTATAAATTCCTGCTTTAGGAGAGTCTGGCCATTTTTGTCTGGCTTGTTTAAGTGACAGAACTTGAAATAGCAATAGATTCATCTGTAACTGGAAATCCAAACAAACCTGTCTTTGCAAACTGTTTAACAGACCATTGCAAATATATTAAGATATCCTAAGTGAAGCTTGTGCCTCTTAACTTTGACCTTCTAATAATAACAAAAATTGTAACATTTCTAGGATTTTCCCCGCTTTAATACCAAGATGTTTTCCCGGAGCCCCTCACATCATATATTATACTCATGTTTTCCAACTCAAAGGCTCTGCTCCGACTGTCCCTGAGCAGCAGCAGATGAATATACTATCAGGAACACAAGAGCTGGCAAACTGTAAATACCACAGCTGAGGCCATCATTAATACTCAATGCTTAGTTTAATGGCATCAACTGCATTTATTATACTTCAGCTGGTTTTGGGTAACAGACAAAATGGATGTGTACATTTTCTGTTCTGGATGACTAACCAATTTAATCTTTCTAAATGGATGAATGGTTTCAAGGTTTATGAGAAGCAACACTAATGCTATAAAGTCTGCAAGAGAGCTATTTGTAGTGAAGCCAAAGCTGCAAACTTTTATAATCTTTTTTCCTTTTGTTTAACCCTTCCACCTGCTGCTCAGTCTGCCTCTTTTAGTTAAATGAACCGTATTTCTTAAGGTAGTTTTGGCTTCTTGCATTTCGCTGCTGTTAGAACATGTATCATTGAAGTCATTAGCACTATATGAACAGTAAAAAACCTTCTAAGCGACTTCACTATGGCAAAAAAGAGTTCTTGAAGTTAAGAGATGAACAAAACTCATGGACCACCTCCCAGCCTCTTGTAAGCAGAAAAATACTGCTCAAATCTCCATCTAAACTAACAGAGAATTCACTCCTAATTGTACAAGTCTCTCAATAAAGAACTCAGAGATCACTTCACTCTTGACAAGCCCTTGGCCCTGCACGTTGCTGCAGCTGAGGAGAGCAGCAGAAGGACATGGCTGTGCTGACAGCTGATGGAAGCCTTGGTTTCCTGTCCCCTGGGCTGGTGACACCATGGGAACCTCACTGCTGAAGTGGGGCTGGGCAGTCACCACCTTTCCCTCCTGTCCCCCTTTTCTGGGAACGTGGCATCTTTGTCCAGTGCACGCTGAGGTCACACTGCAGCCACGGCTCCAAATCTGCCACAGCAGGGTAGTTCTAGTGGAAAGCGTAAGAGCAGAGGGAAAGATAGTGCCAGGCAGTATTAAAAAGACAAAAATATACTGTAGCAACGTGAATTGAGCCTACAAACAGAGAAGAAAGCTTAGCAACGTGCCTCTGCTTTCTCAGAAGGGGAAGAGCCCCTGCTAGCAAATGTCAGCTCCCTGTGAGGGTGGGGAGGTCTGGCACGGCATGCCCCGAGCAGCTGTGGATGGATCCCTGGAAGTGTCCAAAGCCAGACTGGACAGGGCTTGGAGCACCCTGGGGCTGTGGAAGGTGTCCCTGACCATGGCAGGGGTGGGATAGGATGGACTTTAAAGCCTTTCCAACCCAAACCATTCCATCATTCCAACTGTGTGAGTGGTGGGAGATGTTCCAGGCCTAACTCACCTGGTGGGATCAACACTGACTTCAGGCTTCTCAGCAGCATAAGATTTAGATTTGGCCCCTGACTGGACAAGACTAGAACTAATTAATCTTTTGGGCTAAGCATGGTTTACACCCACACAGTTAACTGGATTTCTCCTACCAAGTACTGATGTATCAAAACAGTTCAGAGCTGATTCCAGAATTTTGTTTTCTGATCTGGTGAAATTTAGATTTTTGGACTTTCAAATACTTATTCTTAACATGTAGTTGGAATTTTCTGACTCTTAAATGTATCTTCTATTAAAATCATAACCTTATACCTTAATTCTACCTTAAAAATATTTTCATTTAAACATCCACGAACACATTGACTAGATCTTGATTTTTCAATGTAAAGACAGTAAATTCCACAGCACCTGCACATATGGAAACAGCTTGAAGTACAAAGATGAAAGCTATTAGTCAGGTCAGCAACCACTGCCTCAAATAAAAGAGATAATAAACAAGAGAGATTATAAAAAGTCAGTCCAAATAGATAGAAGGGAGTACTTTTCTAACAAATAATACTATAAAGTTGATGAATCTCTGAGTTCAACATGTTGAATTCAACATCAATAATTCAACTCAGCTGACATATGACTTAATAAGTCTTTACTTTCCTATTGAGACTAAGCAATATACATTTGGATTCAGGCAAACTCTTCTGTATTTCCAGCCTGGGAGATTTTATTGGAAAGTGTATTTCCTTTTTCAGCTCATGCACACTAGGCAACATAAATAATGTTTATCTTCCATGGAAGATGCACAGTTGCACTCTGCTTTCTGCCTTTTTTAAATGAAGATGCAGACTTTCTAAGTTAATTGTATTGGACGTCTCGTGGCAAAAAGTCCTCTTATTTAATCTATCTCTTCTATGTAATACCTATTCCCCAAGTCTTCCACTGACAGTTTTCAGAGGAAACTCAAAGAAGGCTTGTAAAAAACAAATTAAAAGCTCCACTAATTCCACAATTATTAAAAAGAATAGCCTGATAAAACTAGATGTTGCTACTAGAACACATCCCTGCTTTTGACTGAGGGGCTAAATTTAACCCCAAGAAAACCTCACTGGTGGTGTCACTCAGCGCAGCACGCCTGGAGCTGGGGCTGGAATGCCCTAAGTGTTGTGAAGGACTGTGTCATTGTTTACAGCTAATCAGGTTCTCTGTGGTTCCAGCCGAGTCTGCTGGCTGAGCTATTGAAATGCACGGACTGAACCTCGCGCTTCGGTCTTCGGGGCTTTACGATAATGTCAAAAGCCCAGGAGGTACCGAGTGAGTCATAATGTCCCACTGCTTTTTGAATTATTTCAATTTTAAATCCACAGTTGGCAAAGAAACAAAGAACAATATAATAGGCATTTGATGCTGTTCTCTATAGTGAACTTTTTTTTACCCTAGGACAGAACTCGCTTTAAGCCAAGGAGTTCAGCACTATGAACTTTTATCAGAACATGCACTTTTACTCCTTAGAAATGCTATTTTGGCTACAAAACAGCTGATCAGACACTCGTGCTGTTCTCAGTGAGGTATGATACTCCACTCAATTAATGTTTTGAAACAACACAGCTGCTGAAGAATACTCCTGCAGAAACCTTGCAGCACTGTGGACTGAGACCACAGCGCACAGGTATGTGACAGGCACTTCTGTCCAGCAGGGACATTTCTCTGCATCCTTAGAGACCATTCCATTCCTGTTGTGATGCACCTAAACTTTCTATCCATACTTAAATATCAATCTCATTTTCAGTCACATACCTGACAAATAATGTTTTTTTCCCATATTCATATGGCAATACCTAAAATAATTTCCATACAGTCCTTGTAACCACCCTGATATCAAGGCCGGGTATGGAATACTTTAAGTACGTCCAGTGAGCAAAGTTTTGTGCAGTTTCCTTACTGAGCCAAATGATACAGAGATGGGGACACCACTCTTCCTCCACTGGTAACAGAGAGACCCTGGAAATTGTGGTAGGCAGAGCCTAAGTTACACAAGGCAAATCCCACCCTGGAGCTGCCTCACCCATCCCTGCCTGCTGAGGGGAACCTGCAGTGTCCTGTGCCTGATCAAAACTCACTACAATTGTGTTACAGAGGACAAACTGCTCCTTGAAAGGATTTCCTCCCTTCTTGCCATGTAATTATGATTATGGAGCACTCCTAGGTCCTCCTAGGGAAACATTTTTAAATACAAGACAGAAGAACTTTCTCAGTTGATATTAATCTATCATTAACTAGCTTTATTTCAATCTTTTTTAAAATCGATTCACCAGATTGAAGTTCAGTAACTCCCTCTGAAAATATAAGAATTATTCACCTCATAATACAGTCACAATTCAAACCTCTGCAGAATATATTAAAAATAGTAAATGAAGGCATCAAAAGTTCTGTAAAGGCTTAGGATTTGCTCTGTGAATTGATTTTTGGCAACTGAAAAAATAAATACATATGCACACTATTACACATATATAATTTTTATATAGGTGTCTATATAAAACTAGCAAGAAATGGAACATTTCATAAAGATCCTGCTAGAAAATTAAAAGATACAAGCAGTTAAAATGAGAAGCCAGAAAATCTGTCAGCAAATGCCCTTCTGCGAACAGCAAGGTAAAGCAATTAATTTTAGAGCAGAAACTTCACCAACATTTGTCTTTCCTCTGAGTTAGGAACTTGCACATCAAAAGAACCATTTGGAGGGGGGATTTACTAGAAGTGGAACTGCCTTGTGCCAGGGAACATGCAGAGAGGGGTGGGGGTGCTTGTTTGGCCAGATCCATTGCTGGTGAAAACTGACACAATCCCATTGAGCCGTGCTCATTCCTACCAGCTGAGAGCCTGGCCCTGGATCAACCCTCAGGAATGGCCAGGCCAGGAAGCCTCAGGATTGCAGGGAGGCTGAGGTTTCTATTCTTAGAGGCACTGGTCATCTGCAGCTCCTACTGAATTCAAACTCAGCGACTTTGGAAAAGAGCAGACGTTTATTGCAGCGCATCAGAGCTGTTTATGGCTCGGCCAACATGAGACAGGCAAGGAGAGCATCCACACCCCCAATTTGTTGGACTCTGGCCTGGGGATTGAGGCTCCTCCTGCACAGTCCTGTGTGTGCACAGCAGGGCTGTGGAAGGGTACTTTGCCCCAGTGCTCCCACCCCAGCATACCTTCACCACCCATCTATTACAATCAAACGCTCACAAATTTTTTTCTGTAGTTTCTCATTAGTTCATTCCTCCACAATGGTCAGAACAGCCTTTAACCCAGGTTTTTGAAATTTTACCTGATTTTTATATAATGTTCAAGCGAGAAATGTTGTGGAATTATGGGCATTCTAAGCAGAGTTTATAAAAAAATAATTAAAAAAAAAAATTCCAGCAAAGAACATTGTTGCTGTATTGAAATGTGAGAAGTATATTTTAGTGTGTGGTACAATATTCAATCCACTAAGCATATATAACACACCTCCCTGGAAGTCACTGCTCAGCTGCTGACCCCATTCAGAATCTGGAGTAAATGTAAAGATTTAAACAGAAATCTGCCTTTTAACTCCCAGTGCCAGGAAAACTGGTTGGGGCCCTAGAGAACAGAGTGCTCTTGGGTTGGCACAATGAAGAAAAACTGGTGGCTTTTCCTCTTTCACAGGCTCTTATGGGCTGCACACTTTGACAATATCCATGGCTGGGGGCAGCCTTGACTCCACATCTTGGAAGGGCAGGGCTCCTCAGTTTCTCTGCTCCTTGCCTAGCAAAACTCAAACTCTTCTGTGTTCCTTCTGCTTGCCTCCTACCCTCCTCCCTCAGATTAATTTGGCAGCACCAAGTGAGACATGTAGCCAGGCTTTGGGTTTAAATAGATTGCTGGAGCAGAATGGGAAATACGCAGATGAAAGAAAGTCATAACAGGAAGTAATTTCCCTTTACTAGGGCACGAGCCTCCACACTGCTGACCTGGCTGGCTAACTCCCATCTCCAGGCTGTTAAACAAATCATGTCCCCAGGGCAATCATTTTAACCAACTGGGAAGGCTCCCAGATTGACTGGTTTTCATGTCTAAGAGGGAAAGCATTCATTTGGCCTATTTTGTTCCCCTAGTAAGCCATCCTCCTGAGAAAATCTGCTATAAATATTCATCTGCTGAGAACCAACAAATTCCACTTCTCCACAACCTGTTTTCCTTCAAAATGGAGAAAAAGCAACCCTTACTAATCTAGATCAACCTGTCTTATGTTTGTGCTAACCCTCTACTGAGAGAACTCAAACTCCAAAGCAGAACTGGCCCTCCCCAGTCTAGAAGAGAACAACAAAATATCTAGGAAAAGCTTTTCCACAACTTCCCAGTTCCAGTCATGAAAATGTAACTCACTAGATTATCATTATCCTCTCAAATGTATTGCTGCTTTTAAAACAGCCACTTGGAATTAAGGCAAGTGTACCTCTAGGTCTGTTTTACCAGCACCTCAACAGCCACTGGGCAGCACAGGCCTGACATAACACATAAGTAAAAAGAAAACAAAATCTTATGTGCCACTAGGTTAGGAAATAAACCCTGTTCTCTATCTCCTGTAGCATGGCATTTTTCTGAAGGAAATGACTTCTCACTGAATGTGCTAATTCTCATTAAAAGTCAAATTGTTTGATGCAAGCAGATCAAGCATAAAAAAAAAAGTAAGAGAAAAAATGCTACAGTAGAAAAATGATGGCTGGGAACAGAAGTATCATAACAAGCACTTCACAGCACTCATTTCGACCCAAAATAGTATTTTCTTATCATTTTCAGTTTCTCCTACTCTGTTTTTAGTCACTCTTTGAACACTAACTCTCACTGTTGCCTTGGGAATTTGGGCCAAATAAGGAATGAACAAACCATGGACAAGGATACGCCCAACTAGTCTTTAAAAAGCTTACCAAGTACGAAATGCCAAAGGAATATTGAACATAGGATTTTAAAGAGTGACAAGTCCAAAATCCTGATCTACAGCAGTGCAGGGTCTTTTCTGCTTCAGGAAGAGGAAAGAACCACAGTGAATCCAAGAAAACTGCTGCTGATGACTCCAAAATAACAGCAGCCATTAGTGAGCAGCTCATTGCCTTCCTTGAAGGTGGTCTGATGGTGGCAAAACAATTACAAGAGCAGGAAAACCTATTCCTGGATACATTACAGTCTGTTAGAAACCTGCCATTACCCTCCACTGATGGACTTTGCATCAGCCCTGAAGTATCTGAGACATGTGGACATCATGCCCATTTCCTACAACTTACACACATTTTTCAAGATTTAAAGCACCGTAGTCTCAAAACTTTAACTCAGTGTGTAATGGGTTTAACATATATTTTACATCTTAATTTGCCATAATAATGTGGCTATAAGCTGCTGTCATTCACTCCCTTTTTCTGACCTTGGAAATAAAATGTTTAATCTCCACGGGATTTTCCTGGCGAGATGTTTTAAATCAGTGCATGTGTACATACTTCTCTATATGCTTTTTCAATTTTCCTAAAATATTCTCATATGTGCAGACATGATGACTAGACATGTTTCAGTGGTGCTTGAAACTTGATACAAGTGGGTAATTTAACCATGTAATTGAACAATATTACAGAAACACACGGAGTTTCCTAGCAACAAAAGGCCTTGGACATCAAGATGGCAGCCAGCAGCTAACATTGCAATTGCTTGACCTAACTTGAAAAGAAATTACACTGAAGAATGTTCTCCTTCCTCTCAAAGCAGAACTGGTACATGGGTACAGGTCTGACCTCGAAGGGCTTTTCTTACAGACCTTACTCATACACAAGGTCACAAATGTCACATGAGAAAGGACATTTAGGGAATATTTATATTTTCCAGAGGTAAGAAAAATGGATTTGAAAAAAAATTCTGTACCCCCAAGTTTACCCTTATGGAAAATAAAAAGCTTCTTAATGTGAAGTAGCTGAGTACAGCTGAGCTTGTGGATGGAGAACTCCCCCTGAGTACCAAGGGAAAGGTGGCACAAGTCCCATGAGCCTGGAGGCCACCAGTGCTGCTCTGTGCCACCAGTCCCTGTCCCAGAGAGTCCCATGGCTGAGAAAACAGGACACAGAGGGATGGCAGAAGATCATCTCCCTTCTTGCCTTTTCCCTCATTTTCAGCCATCTCTCGCTGCTGTATTTGAGAGGAGAAAAAACTCAAGATTTTTAGTCCAAGTTCTTTTTTGCTGAAGCAAGTCAGTTGGCTGAGCTGTTATCCCAGAGGGCTGACGATAACTGTCCCCTCTCTTGGTGCAAGGGGAAAGTGACAGCTGAGATGAAGAGCTTCTGACCAGCTACTCTCAGTCAAAAGCCATCTTCTCAGGGGAAGAGGGAAGCATGGAAGAAACCACTAACTCTCAAGGCTGCAGTGACCTCAAAACTCCAGGGTCAAGGCACAGAGGGCACTGAAAAAATTCCTTACACCCTTCTATGCTCAGAGCTTCCTTCAGTTAAACAACAACAGAAGTCTCTATACCCATTACACCATGACTTCATTTTTCCATCTGAAGTAGCTAACTGTCGCTTCAAGAAAAATATCAAAAATTGCTAAGTTTTCATTCAGAAAACAGGCAGTCCTGGGCAGAGAAACAAACCCCTTCTAACACCAGGATGATGGTCTACTGGTATTTCCCTAAAATAGCAGCAGCTATTTGTGTGCAGCACGTCTATAACAAAGATGTTGGTATAAAAATGCTGCCTTGCCAACACCATTCTTTTCAACGTTGCCTTTCCAGCTCTGGAGGCACTGGCTGCTTTCACAGCCAAGTTTGCCACTGCTATGGAAAACAGGCTGCACATGCAAGCCAGCTGAAGTCATCCAGACTGAAAAGGGCCCAGGCTGCTGCTGCTACCACTGTAAAAATGTTATTTGGAAACTGTCCTCTCAGAGGGCTGTATAAGGAATCAAAAATCCGCGGTAGGGACGCAGGCTTGGTGCTTTCCCATTTTTTAGCAGTGACAAACACAACAAAGCTCTTATCTCAAAATAAAACATTTCTGCCCCTTACAAAGGCACATAAGCAGTCAGGGCAGTGTGGCCTTATATAGCTGGCCTGGCAATGTCCTGTTGACCACTGCATCTGAGCACCTTCTGGCACTGGGCTCTCAGAACCTCAGCCAGTGGAGATGGGGAGCTCTGCCAAGCCTTCCTCCTCCTCAGCTGGGAAGCAGAGGGATGTCTCTGCATTCCTAAGAGGGGTTGTGCACAGGGAACAAGGACAGCACAGAGCCAAGGCCAAAATCACAAAAAACCCCAAGTAAAGCAGTTTACACCTCAATAAAGTCAGAAATAACGTAATAATTAGTCAAACAGAGGTAAATGACACACAAGAAATACAAGATTCTCAGTGTCTAAGGGAACATAGAAGCTTGTTTTAGAACAACACAAACCATATCCTCCACAGATTTGTCCCTTCTGTGCTGCTGTTTGCTGTCTTACAAGGGCTGAATTTGTAACTTCTAGGGCAGATGTTGGGTCTCCCTATGATACCCAGCTGTCTGTTTGCATAAGATTTGATGGATCCAAAACTCCAATAATTACAGGATGGTTCCTGCTAGCTCTCAAATAACAATTAAATACAGAGAAAGGAATATTTCTGTTTCCTTAAGATGCTTCACAGCATAAACTGCTTCAGATAAAAGGACAGTCAGTTTAATTAAGTTTTTTCTTACCTTTAGGCAAATGAATCTTTTCAAAATATTGAAAATTAAGTAGCCCCAATATATATGCAAGCCTTGGAGGGTTAATAGCATCCCATTGAAGAAAAAATATGCTATGACAGGAGTCGTGGAGTAGTAGGTAGGCAGATATAGTGTGGCACGAAGAATCCTAAAAAACAAAGATCATTGTTACTGGTGCAAGATCTCTTCCTTATGCTATTTACACTTATTTCTAATCTCCTATTCCAAGCTGATTAATATTAAAAGGCTCTGCAAAGATGGTAGATTAATTAACAAGCCCTGCCTTAACTAGATTATGCATCTCTGTTGAAATATAGACTTCAGAAAATGAGAAATTCGAGTCTGGTATGAAAGTATTCTAAATGAGGTTAGAAAAAGTCCCTGTTTTTCAGATCGTCATCTCTGTGTGGTCTAGATACTGTGCAACTCAGAGCTTGCCTATGCCTCTTTTTAGTGTAAATTCTCTCTAATCTGAAATCCACACTCCAGAGAAAATCCTACAGGCTTTGCAACAGGGCTTTTCGTTAATTAACATATGTTTTGTCCATCTTCAGACTTCACTACTTCTATATTATTTGGGGCTTTTTGAGTCCCTTTAATCTCATCATGTTTCACTTCCAAGCTCAGGAACTGAAGAAGAAGAAACTCAGTGAAGCAAAATGATTGCAGATCACTTGTACAGTTAATTAAAAAAACAACAATAAAATAAAATACATCAGCATTTCTGAAAGAAAATACTACAGGAAATTAAAGCCTTATGTTGATCAATGTTCAGAACTATTAATTTATCCAGCTTGAGTCTCTAAGGGTTTGTCCGTGGGCAGGGAGGGGCAAATTAGAGCTGTGAATGT
Source organism: Illadopsis cleaveri (assembly GCA_013399915.1). NCBI lineage: Eukaryota > Metazoa > Chordata > Aves > Passeriformes > Timaliidae > Illadopsis > Illadopsis cleaveri. The sequence goes on from VXBB01005697.1 coordinate 476,171, forward strand.
GAAACACATTAAACACTTTTAAAAAGATAAACATGTTAAGCACCCATGTGGATACTCCAAAGCAGATTACATCATAGCACTCCAAAGGTATGCAAGTATTTAGCAGGTTAAGATTTATTTGTGCTGACTTCATAAATTAATTGGTTCACCTAAACTTCTCGAGTGCTCCTCATGTGAGCGAGGTGAGGAATTACCAAGGACTGGGTAGCAGAAAAAAGGCTCTAAAAAAATTAACTACAGTTAAGTACTCTGACTTTGCAGCTACAGCAGAAGGGGTGGAATGAAACGGAAAAGGATTTCTCCTAGTTAAAGAGCTCGGTCCCATTGAAAATGCAGGGGCTTGTAGCATTTAACTACTATTTACAAAACAAGTTACATAACACATAAAAGCTTTTATTTAGGTTCAAAAGGCTCATTTAAAATTATTTTTATGTAATAATTTTTAAAGAAAATGGCAGCTTTTGGTCAATTTTCTCACTAGCACAATTTTCAAGCTCTTTTTCCATCACAACCAGCACTAAAATTTCAGGGGAAGTGGGAATGAAGTAAAAGCCTGTGACTGGATTAAATATTGCTTACCAGAAGGGAAACAGAATCATCCTGGTGATGAAGAATGCAATAGCAAAGATGACAAACAGCATGTTGCAGGTTTTCTCCCAGCGAGCATAATTAAACATTTTGGCTGCCTGCAGTGGATAAAACCCCCAAACATATTATAAATATTGTCTGAAATAAATTCTGCGTTTCCATAAATAAAGACTCATCTTCCTCCTAAGCAGGAAGAGTATTTCCTCCCAGTTTGACATGTAAAGCAATCATTTTACTGATACCTAATAAAGCAACATCAGACCAGATTTTTTGTTTATATCTCTCCTTTTATCTTGAAGGAAAGGACTCTGCAAGGGCCTAAAGAGCAGCTCTCAGAGCAGAAGATAAAGTGTAACGGAAACACAAAGTGCTCTTTAGAACAGAGGTAATTCCTCATTTTTCTACCACATTCCAAACAGACTGAATTCCAAGAGAAGCTGCTGGCTATACCTGCACATTCAGGAGTAGCAGTGACCCCTTAAATGCAGGTGTTCTGGGACATGCCTGTTACTGACCCTCCTCTGGGCCTAATTCAGCTCCTGTCTTCTCCTTTTTGAGAGCAGGACATCTCAGTGCTGGTCTCTACCCCACTAATAAAGACCATAATGCTGCTTCTTCCCTAAATGAACTCCCCAGCTCTCCATGCTCCGTTAGGAACCACCCTGGGCAAAGTTTTCAAGTGTAAGCAAATCTGCAGGTGCCAAGCCTAAGTTTTAAGCAGCAGCTTGATTAACTTTTCCTCCTTCTTTTGAGTGGCAGGGCTGGATTAAGTTGTTCTGGTACTCAACTCCAGTTTCCATTCAAGTGCTGACCTACCAGTTGTCAACTCAAATGTTTCTAAGGCCACACAGTTAATTGGACCTAGGAGCAGTTCAGGATTAAAAATAACCCAGCAAGAAAACCTGTTTAATCTGGATGAATCCCAAGTGCACAGCCCCACAATTAGTTGTTCTGATACAATAAGATAGAGTATCAGGAACATAAATGGACAGGGACAGATAACAGCCTATAAGGGCTGCTTACACTGGCACTGCCACCAAAAGAGGTGATGAAACTGTGCTCTCAAACCTGGTGTTGTAAACTCAAGGTAATTCTAGTGAAGGAAACACTGTGTTGTCTATCCCAGAAGCGACTGATCACAGTGCTCTGTGCAGAGTAGGACACTTCTTAAACACTTCCACTGATATTTAGTGCAGGGAAGAGACTTTCCCTTCAGTCCAGGAGAAGAAACTTTTCTTCTGCCAGAAGATACCTGATACAGGTTGGACTTGATGTCAGAGGTCTTTTCTAACCTCAGTGATTCTGCCAGGGAGGCAGCCTTATTTCCAGTCCCTGTTCTGTACTGAGGAAGTTCTCATCTGCTCCTTTCTCATAATGGATTCTGTAACAAAGTATCAGCTTAAATCATCTAGAAGCTCTTTTTTATCTTACAAGTTACAAATCTGCAAAGCTGCATCCCTGTGGGGATAGGAAGGGATCACATGAAAGTCGAGGCAAAAAGATTAAAATGTCCCTGACACCAAAATCAAAATCTCAACAACCAAAAAACTCAGGACAGGAAGAAAAAAAAAAAAAAAAAAAAAAAAAAAAAAAAAAAAAAAAAAAAAAAAGCTGGATAGAAGGGTTACCTCGAGCCAGAAATCTGCAGTGTCGTGCACGAAGATCACCAGACTTCCAAGCCGCAGGTAATTGCCACACCAAGAGCTACTCATCAACGCGACGGCTGCCAGGTGATGGACGACGTGAGCCATAAAATCCTGGGAGGGATGGAAGAAAATAAAGGTAAAGCGGATCAAGCAGAGCCCCTGAGGGTCCCGGATTTGGCATTCCCCGAGCGCTGCCCTGGCAGCCGGGGATTCGTGTGCAGGGTACCAGGCGCAGACTGATGCTGCCCTCAAGTGGCTGCTCCAAATCCCGGCTCCAGGCATTGCTTTTCCTTAAAAACACCTTTTTCTCTGCTCATGGCAGCACAGGTTCAAGCTACAAACAAGCACAAGCACTTGCCTTCCGTTTGATGTCAATCCCAAGGGTAAATATGAGAGACCAGTAAAACCCGATCTCGGCCATGTAGTACCAGTACTGGGATGGCAGCAAGGTCTGTGATGGAATAAAACACAGTTAACTCTGAGAATAGGAAAAAGTAAATCTTGAATGAGATTACTACTTTTTTCCTTTCCTGACTTCTGCTCCCTCTGGTGAGTCTTGCTTAAAAAATTAAAGTTAAATTAAATTCCCATCCTTGGCTTCATTTAGAAGGATGTTCTGAGAGCCAAGTATTTTAACCTTTGCTCAGCCCAAACTCTCAATTTCCACAGTTCCTCCCCCACCTCTGGATTTTACCATGCTTTTTCTCCATGTTTCTGTCACAGAACTACATGCAGAGTCCTTCTGCATTTAATTACAAACAACTGCAAATAAACTCCCTCTGTTTTGGTGAACAATTAACATAATAAACTGAAATGTCAGTTATTTATGCTAAAATCCCATGGATCTGCCTAGGGGAGAGCAGAGCTTGGCTGCTCCCTTGGGTAAATACATTTCCCAGGTGTGTATCAGAAGCTGGGAAAACTCAGCTGGGAGGCAGAATTATTTGTACTCCTGGCCCCTGCCTAGCACAGGAATAAGAAGGCAGTGAGATGGGGCAGAGTTATTAAAATAAGAGTGCCTTGAAGGACCATGGGGCCTGGAGCAGTGCAGGAGTTGTGCACTGAATCTGGGAACCCTGATAACATCTCCAGTGAGGAACTGGTGTCCCGGGGTGGGTGGAAATTACAGTGGTCTGGCTGGAGGGGGAAGCTACAGCGCCGGCAGATCCCAGGGAAGTCCTGCAACAGTCAGCAGCACTTCCCAAAGAAAGGCAGGAGGCTTCCGTGCCACACCTCTTTAGGTGATGCCCGTGTGGAGGGAAGAGGCTGCTGTGGATTATCCCTGCCAATGGGGAAATACCTGGAACGCCTGGAGGCCACTGGCCCCATGCCAAAAAGCTCACCTGAAACGGATAACCAACCCACGTCTGCCAGATGTCGTAAAACCAGGGTTTCTGGGGAAGACACATTGGTCAGACACTGCTCAGCTCAGCAGCAATTATCATCTTAACTCAAAATCTCAATCTCTCTAAGTGGAGCAGGCTAAGAAGCTGTAATCCTGATAACTGTTCTCCACCAATTTCTAAAGGGAATTTACATCTCAGATTTATTATATCGTTCCCAGCTTTTTGGATTCTTTTCAGGACACCTGAAACGTTCCAGTTCACGATTTCATCATCCAAAGCAGTGGGTGTGTGTTTTATTACTGCAATTACTCAAGATATGTTGCCACAGTGATTAAATTTGCTGTGTTTACCAGTCACACAGAGCAGTGGTTGAGGATGATAAACAGCATTTGGGGAGAAGGACTAGATGAGCAGAGACACGCCGGGATCTGTTCCACTGCATTAATGACATCCCAGGCAGGGCTCACCGAGTTACAAGCACCACCCCTCTGTTATTCCCAACTTCTGACTCAGCAGCAACACCTCAATATATAGCTGTGAGCCCCAAAAATGCTGCCAAAAAAAAAGGTTTATGGCCACTTTTGGTGAAAACCAGACCATGTGATGGATTTGTAGGTGTTAACAAGGCATGTTGTAAAACCATCTGCGTGACTTCTTCAAGCTTGCCTTAAAAATACTGATTACTCATAAATTCCTGTATCATAGAAGGTCAAAAGTTAACTTAAAAATTAAATCTCAGTGCATATTGCAGCCCATCATCCAGATTACACACACTGAAGATCTGACCCACAGAGCCACTGAAACCAGTCTTTCAATGAGATTCAAGAAAATGTAGAAATTCTTTTGTTAAAAACAGAGTATCAATCTTTCAAAAAGTTAACTTACATCATACAGAAATATAAATCCAACAATGGAGGATGTCAGATAGAATGAAAATCGCCAGCTGCAAAATTGAAATTAAAAAATAGAAACAAACCATTATATTTTGTAAAGATATTGTCCTGAGCCAGAGTTACTGCAAATCATTGTATATCACAGACAATCTTCACATAAATGTGGCCTCACACTCAAGGATTGCCACATATTAACTGTATCTGAATTATTAATATTTAAATATTTAATGTTTGATTAACTGCTAAATTAGGAAATTCTTTTACATTATCACAATGCAGATATTTTAATTGTCATGATAGCAGTAATTTTCCAGCCAGGCTTGACCTGATCAAGAGAATGACCACAGCAAGTGAATAAGACCCCTAAAAATTAATGTTTGAGAACACAAACCTTTTCCTGGGTTCATTCACTTCATCTCTCAACACCAATTGCTGACAACAGGAGAACCTTATGAATTATTAGCATCTACTGGGTTAGTTTACATCTCGCTACAAGGTCTCAATTAACTATAACCTTATCTTTGACTAGGTGTGCCAGAATTTAGCCTGATCTAAGCGTTTTGTGCATCAAATGGATATCCAGCAAGGCAGATAAACCTTCCAGGTTTGCACCATCAGCCTGATAACTCAGCAAAAGGAAAAACTCGAGCATCTCAGTGAACTGTGCTGCTGCTGTTACGTGTCAGAGCAGTGATTTGGAGTCAGCAATCGGCTCCTAATGACTCTGGAGCCTGCGTGGGAGGTATTGTCCCTGGGACTGGGTGTGGCTGCAGCCTCAGCACAAGCATTCCCACTCCCACCTCTACGGGGGATAGAAAACTCCTTCCTTTCCACTCTTCCCCTCGGCACGAACAGGCCTGACCTTTCCCCTAAGCAGCTCTGCAAGGCCAGTAGGAAAACACTGCAGGACTTCACATGCAAAGAAAAGTTGTGACCACAGGGACAGGCACATGGCTGCAGACCTGGTGAGAACTTGTTCTAGAACAAGAGGTATCCCAGAGGAGAGCAGCAAGCAGCTCCCAGAAAACCTAAACCCACTGAAAAGGAGAAAGCACCACAAGAGCACTGCACCAATGGATTAAGAGATGTATAAAATGAGATTGTGGTATTTGGCAAGCGTTAATGAAGTAGCAAATGAGAGAAGAGGAGAACCTGTTTGGTAAAAGCAGCCCCTCCTTTCTGAGTCCCACATCCCCTGGAGGTTGATATTCCAGGATGTGGAATGTTGGAGGTGAGACAAAATAATGTATCTCACACCTGAGAAAAGTCAGGAAAACAATTATAAAATTGCCACTTTATGCACATGTGATAAACAACTGTTTTTCTTCTCAACTTTAAACTACCTCTCCTCAGATGATTTGAAAATAACACTACACAACAAGCACAACACAGACAGGAAAAGCACAGTGGTACATGGTGGAAATTCAGAGAGCAAATGGAAGGGGAGGGTGGAACCCAGAGGTAATACCTGGCTCAGAATTAACCAAGAGATGCTGGAATACACAACACTGTGGCTTGGGACAGACTTTACACAAGGGCTGCTCCTGCCCTCATGCCTCCCATTCCAAACAAGGAGGTGTGAGTGGTGCAGTGGATATGGCAGAACTGATTCTGTGTTGATTGTAAAGTGCAAGTGGTTTTCTGAATAGATTCAAAGCACAGAGCACCTACAAGACTGTGCCATTAGGTCCCCAGCCCTACAAACATACATTGAATACATTTGGCAATAAACAGCACTGCAGATGAACTCATTTTATGTGCAAGACTGCCAGAGCACTGCCTCGTTTTGCATTTAGCTGAGCTTCTTTACGAATTTGGTGAATAAAACCTGAAGTAAAACTCATCCAAATTCACCAAATTTTACTCAAGTGCGTTTTAAACTCTGATCCTGGCCACCAGAGAGAACACTAAACAACAGCTATGCAAGAGGATTTTCTGGTTTAACTTCAGGAATCTTTTCTCTTGAACTGAATGTAACAAAAAAACTTAGTAGGGGAAGTTAAGGGCTGGTAAGTCTTACAAGGCAGTGAAGGTTTCATGCAAAGGGCCTCCAAACCCCAGTGTTGCTTAACTGGGAGCACTAATAGCTTAAGTATGGTTTAGATCTGGCTCATCAGATTTTCCTTGTGATTCAGAAAAAAGATCCTGGAGATTGCAGGCTTTCAAAAAATTTCATAACACTCATAACACTGACTACTAGAGTAGAATAACTCTGTTCCTCTTTTTTTTTGCCTAGCGAATTATATTCAATTAAATTCACTGACAAAGAGCAGAGCAAGGTTCACAAAATTGCACAAGAGAAACCTGTTTGCTTCATTCTCACTCAAGCTGCCAATCAAGTTGGAATTTCAGTCTTTAGCTGTGTATTACTAGAGACAGGCATGCATGGCAGGCAAGTCTTCCAGCAAGAGCATGAAATCTTATTGTCACTTGTGAAACCAAATTAACTGATCCCCAAAACAACAGCACACATAAACCATGTCAGGAGAGTTTATTCAACCCAAACTTCACAGAGACACACCTCTGTCTATTATCTGGATTTATGTCTGACAGAGGACACCAGTAAATCATCATCACATTGATCAACACTGAAAATAATCTTGATAAAGTACTCAACTGAGCTCTGTGCTGTACTTTTAACCCTCATTCCTTGAGCTGATCTACAGTAACAGAGGTTCAATATTACAATCAGGTGAATTTTTGCCAATGTAATTATGCTAATGAAAGCCAAACACACAGAGCATTTGAAAGTGTTTTACACTGGTACAGTTAGTGTCAGTACCCAAAAGGGATGAGCTGTGCCCATTTGGGGATTTGCAATTTGTATGAGATTTTAGATCACACTTAAAGTGTTTAGGTATGAGGAAGTTCTCACACATAAGTGAAAAATTATACGCATGAGGTTTTGAAACTTCTTACATATTCATTACTACCACTCAACGCTGCTCACTGGCCCACTCTCAGCAGTGAGTTTGAGTTCCTGTTTCACACAGTATCCCATGATCAAGCTGTGGCACCTGTTCTTTAGTCTGGATGGCACAATTCCTGCTCTTGAACTGACTTTGGTACATGTGACAGCATCCCAAAATGACAGCATGGGTACAAACAAACCAGGGTAACCATTGTTTCCCTATGATTACTGGCAGACAGGAAAATATTTTCCTATTCTCTGCATGCATTCATCTTACACTTTGTACCAGGAGCCTTCAAATCCATTATTCCACAAAGAAGAAAACTGTAAAATATTTTCAGGTGTTTTTTCTTTCCAGGAGAAACAGTTAATCTAAACTTCTAACCATCATTTGGAGAAATGCTACTAAATCCTTTCAACGTCTTTGTGCATTCAGAAACCAAAACCCTCATCATGCAGACCCAGCCTTCTGGAAAAGAGGGACCTCAATCATTTCTTTCTAAAAGAGTAAAGCAATGATAACCAAAAGCATTATCTTTCCTTACAAAGCTTCCTGGAATTTCTGGAGCACTGTTGGGATCTCCAGGTTCCTCCGTCTCCTGAACCATTTCTCCACCAAATGGACGGTGCAGTTGCACTTTTTGGCAAGGCCTTTGATCTCTGACTGCAAGAAATGGAACAGTGTTAGCAGTAGATGCCCTCCAATGTCACTTCCATTTATTTTGTAGTTCACAGAACAGCTTCTCATTGTTGTAAAATCTTCATTTAAAAATAGTACCAATATTAAATATGCATGGGGGTATTCTTGAGTAATGGTCACAGAAACCCTGGATTTTTATTTAAATAAGTAAAGCAGGCACAAAATGAACAGATCCACAAACTGTTCTATTGTCTTTCTGGTCACTCCTGTGAGATTCAGAGATGGCAACTTTTACTGTTAGATGAGAGATTAGGCTGGAGGGGGAAGTGCCATGTATGAACACACATGGACATGGCACCTAATATCTTACCTATAATCATAAATATTAATAATTTGTTTATATATGAGTCTCACAGATGAGAAGTGCCCTGGAATTAAAGTGACCTTCCTCCCTCCCCTCGATCCCCAAGTGCAGCAGGTGTGGGATGACCTCACCAGGGCTGCCTCAGGTGCAAGGAGAGTGGCCCATCCCTGAAAAAGTTCTTTCCTCCCAAGGGCAGGATGCAAATAGTGGGCGGCAGCAGTGCTGCCTCCACCGGGGTGAGGCCAGTCCAGGTAGCCTCCTACCCTCAGGGAAACCTCTGGAATGTGAGAAAAGGCACCTGAGCTGCCAGGGAGGGCAGGAGTGTAAACAGCTGCTGTGTCCAGCCCACCCTGCTGGCTCTGAGCTCTCCACTTGCCACGCAGGAACAGCGACTCTGTTTCCATACAACAGAGCCCACATGCCCTCAACTGCCAGCCAGGCTTTCCCAGGCACACTGCACCCCAAGCTGGACACCTAAAGGAGGCAGAGAAATCCTTCCCATTCTCTGAGGAGTCTAAAAATGCTGTGCTTCCTTTCAGAAATCAACAGAAATCAACAATTGCCCAACTGTACTCAAGCAGAAGGAAGGAACGAAACTGAGACTGGGATACTTGCCCAGGGAGAGAAGAGCTCGTGTGTGAACATCCAAACATCTATTCCTGATGTTATCAGGCAAAAGACACAATAAAAGAATAGCAGAGTTAGGGATAGGATGTCAAGTTCCACTATCAATAATTACCAAAATCCCTCATTACTAGAAAGCATATATTTCTTTTCAAAACCAGTGTAGGAAAACTGCAATTATCTGGGAACTGTAGCCAGGTAAGTGAACTTCCTGAGGCTGCACTCACAGCAAAGTACCTGCCTCCCATTAAAACTCAAGTTGCCTCATTTTTGGAGGTGACAAGCATTGGCTAGTCTTTTTTTCTTGCTCAATTTTAAAAACAAACAGCATGGTAATAGAAGGATTGCTTTTCTTTCTCACATAAGCCACCTCTTTCTCACATAAGTATGCAGCAACATAATGGATCAAAAGGCTTCCAAGCCAGCATTCTGATATTATTGCCTGCAGTAAATATGACCCTGCTTTCCAACAACAGACATCAGCTGAAGTTTCCTCCAGGCAGAATGAGTTAAAGAGGGAACACTAATCTTCACTGGAAATATTATTAACAGCCTAACCTAGAACAGTATGCCAGAAAATTAAACATCTTAAACATATTTTCTGTTTCAGATGCCATATACCCTTGTCAGCAGAACAGCAACAAAAACCCAAATAAATTAAGTCATCTGTCAATCAGCTGGAACTCATCCCATGACGTCATTGCTGAGAGCTGATTAAAACAGTAAGAGTGGGATTTTCCAAAAGCAAAACGAGTTTGGAAGAATGAGAATCCTTACTTGGGATGGATGTCTTGAGCACTCCCGGAAATAACTCTCTAACACAGGATTAGGCTGTGGCTTCACACGTCTTACATTCTTTATGCCCAAGGCTTTTGCCAGGGGTCTAGCAATATATCTGAAAAGATACACCAGGAAAAGCTTTAGAAATACAACACAGTTACAAGACCTTGGCTGTTCTCATGCCAAGAAATGAAGAAAACAAATCTGATACAATTTAATCTGTCATAGAATGTGCCAGTGCACTGGGAAAAAGGGATCTCCCTCTATCTAATCCCAAGAGGGAACCACGGTTTATCATCAGTTATACAACAAAACCCAAGGACTCCAGTTTGTGGCCATGAAATGCTATAAAACTTAAGGAAACATCCTGACTTTTGTGTCCATCAGAGAGGTGCTGGAGTTGAGTGAAGGGAGACCAGATGCTCTCCCCACATGAGCTCGGGGATTGCTACTGGGCAACTTCCTCCCAGTGGCAAAGTCACTTGGCACCTTCTTCACTGGGCCACCCCCACCCACACTGGATCCAGCCTGTGGCACACAGCCATACCCTGAGACTGATGGATTCTCTCTCCCTTCCCTTTTCCAACACAAATGGCTGCAGAGTGTGCCGAAGCTCTGCCCTCCTACTTAGGCAGGGTGTTCAGAAAAGCCCCCTCCCTCCTGCTGCTCTCAGCCATTGATTCCTCATTACTCAGAGCAGTGGTCAGCTTCCCTCAGGCTCACTGCAGCCAGATGTGTGGGCTAATCACCCTCAGCAGTCCTTTCCAACAGCACTGCAGCGAGACACACTTGGGCAAGAGTTTGCTCAGGGGACACCGGGAATGGTTATGAACATATGATCCAAATTACTTCTGATTTCCAGCATGAATGATCTTATCTGCTTCTGGTTTAAGTCTGTCCAACTTATGACATTCCAAATTTCCTCATTCTGTCCTGAAATAATTATAAAAACCTACCTATTACATTTTTTAGAGGAAAAGAAAAAGAAAGTAAAGCAAAAGAGGTACAAATAAATAAGCCAAAACGCTGCAAATCTTAACATGATTGTAGCTTTCTTCTGTGCAGCCAACCTCTGCCTGTCCCCTAAGATTCCAGCTGCAGAAGCAATCCATTTTTTGGTGCCAAAGGGAGGGGGAAAAAAAGGAACCAGCTTTACTAGATCTGCATAAAATGTTCACATGAACTTTGAGATCCCTCCAGTCTGCTTAGCTTGGCCACAGAGACGTGGGATCTATCAACCTCATGTGAATGTTCTGGTGCAGGACCAAATGAGAGGTTTGGTTGAGAGGACAAATCTCCCTATCCTTCCATTGAAGGAGAAAAAAAGAAACCAAATGGTTTAGAATGAATTGTATCTCTAGTGAAAGGAGATAATCAGAAGTATCCAAATGCTGTTCTAGAAAAGTTGGATAGAAATATTTTCCTTCTGGATTGGACCATAGCCACACATACCTAATAATGAAAATATTTTTCACCTGCTATGTTATCTGTACCAGATCTTTCTAGCAAACCACCAACTAATCCTCCTTTGTAAAACATAACATTGATCTACAGATCTCTCTTTTTTAGCATTAATGAGGATTAACATCAGCATCAAATTGCATTTCTGTTTCTTACCTTTCACTGAAGAATCGGATGATCAGCAATACAAAGGCATATGGGATTGTGGCGTACAACTGATGTGGTTTGGGGAAGACAAGTCCATCACGGTCTACAAAATCTGCCCATGTGCAGTTGATGGGCATCCAGATATTCTCCCACCAGAACCAGCTGTTGAGTGTCTTTAGTATATATGCCATGCTGAGTAAATAAAGAGAGAACTTCATTTATTCCTCACATACTAAAGAGAAAATGCATGAAAAAACCCATATGGAACCTTGTTGTGTAAAGTCAGTGTTCTCAGGGGGGGAAAAAAAATCATGCAGGAAATTAAAACCCTCTTGGTTTAGAGCAAGAAGGTAGAATTATAACCCAGCAGAATATAAAATAATAAAGCCAAATTTTGATCTGATATGAAGCAATACAAGGCCTTTGAAAACTGCACAGGGAGGTACCTGCTGCCTCCTTTCAGTCACTCACACTGCACTGATTACTACCTGGTCAAATCTCCTGCAACACTAATTATCTATCATATTAATACTAATGAGAACTGATCTTCCTGAGGCTGTCTCTATAAATTAAATATAAGTGGGAGGAAGAGTAGAAAAGAGATGAGAAAGTGCAGGGAGTGCCTCAATTCCATAGTAATGAGGACATTTCACTGATGAATTACTGCTGTTTAATATGCTAACGGATATATATCCTGAATTTGCAAACACCTGTGCACAGGAACAAGTGGGGAAAAAAAATAATAATGCATAGCAAGCTTTTTCTGGGAATTGTGGGAAATAATATGATTTAACTGTGACCAAAACCTAGATCAGGAACAAATGTCTAAAATCACTTCTGGAAGGGGAAAAAAAAAAAATCACTTTGACTAAAGTATTTCATTCTGGTAAAAGCCTCCTTTTTAACTTTTGTGGTCTACATAATATATTTAAAAATTGCTGTTCTCTCTCATTTATTTGTAATGACTTAACAGGACAAACATGTTATATATCCTATAAAAATATCCTAACATTGAAGAAAAATAGAAGTTAATATAACATTTTTCATAAAGCGGAAACACAATTTTTCCATGATTTCTAGGAGTAGTAAATTTGAATTACTATTTCCATGCTAAAATTTTCTGTAAACCAGGAAAAACATGAGGAAATAACTGACTTCATTGAAACATAGCCCTGATGAGGAAACAGTTGAGCTGAGAGGACGATTTCAACCAAATCTGTGTCTCATCAGAAGATCTCCCAGTGATATCTCTGGACAGGATCACGAGACAAGATCAAACCATGCCAAGGTCAGGCAGCACTTCTGGCCTTTCCCTGTTCTTCCATATCTGAGCAGGGGACACAGGATTTTACTTGTGCCTGCAGCTGGCTCAGGATACCATGCCCAGAGCATCCCAGACCTGGACACAGCTTTAATCAACACTGGAGCCCACGTTAATTAACAGCCAAAAAACCATTGCTGGTCCACACTGGGCTGTTTCTACTAAGCTTGGAGCAGGTTTGTGAAACAGGGACCTGTACCCATCAAACAGAGCTGGTTAACAGCACTGCAGAGCCATTTACTAGCCAAGCACGGTAGTCAGAATTGAACTATTAATAACCCAGCCATTTAATCTTTTTAAATGCAGGAAGGGGACAGTAAAAACCTCCTGAATGAATCGTGTGTGCATAAGCAAATGCAAAAATGAAGGAGGGAGAAATCACAATTGTTCCCGCACTGAGACTTTTTATGCCAAGTTTCAGCCTAGAGCAATGTTTTACTGCTGAATTATAAACTCCTGGAAGTGGGGATTTATACTGGGGCTGCTAACAGACCCTAAACAGCAGCTTGCAGGCGCCATCCTAATGAAGCAGGGCTTTGAAACATAACATTTTGGGTCAGACAGAAAAGCTTGCAGACAATAGAAGACCAGGGGAGAGCCTTGTTACACAGTTCTGCTTCCTAATATATCTATATTTTTTAACTAGACTGTGCACTGCAAGCTATCACAAACTGTAATAAAAACAGGCCAGTCTGTTACAGCACAGTGGAAGGAGCACTTACAGTTGCCTTGTGGTGAGATGGGCTGGGACTGAACATGCACCCAAAACATTTAAACCTTAGAAAAGCCCAATAGTGCATAATTTCTTATTGGATTCCTGGGATCTCACTAATTGATGGTTTTCTTCCACACATGGATGCCTCACCATACGATTTCCTCTTAAACTAGTTAATATAGCACTATTAAACTAAGCTCATAAGTACATGCTTAATCTTAAAATATAAGGGAACTCTGGGATTTGAGGTCTGATCCAGAGTTCAAATATTTCAGGGGAAATCTTTCCTCACAAACACTAAACAGATTCATCAAAAGGTGGGTTCTCTGAAACTCTTCCTTCTGTAATCCCTGTATTTGTATAGGACTGACCTGGCCTGGCCCATGGGGGTTAGACCATCCCTGATAAACATTGCCCAAGTGATTCTGACAAAACCAATGATGAGATTCCAAATCTGTCTGCAGCCTATTCTTAAGTTTCATTATCCTTAAACTGGATGTTTTCATTGCAGCAAATCAGGCCATTCCCTGGGAAATCTTGAAGATTTCCATCTTCATAACAGCAGCAGTGAAATAGTTGGGCTGCTTTCCCGTCTCCCTCCAGCTCTCATCATGAGGAGCACCTAAGAGGTGAGGAATTCCCTACAAACACTGACCTGAGCAGGAGCAAGGGAGGCAGCCATGGCCACCAGCCCCAGAGCTGGGATCAGCCTGAAGATACTGGATTTCAGAAGTAAATGGTTTTTTACTTGCACCAACTGTCACAAGTTGTTTTCCTCCCCTGAAATGCTGCTTTCAGAAAATGGGCAGCAGATGCAAAGGCTAAGCTTGGCCTGATTTGGGACCAGCTCTAACTAAAAACTTTAAATCCAACCCAGTCTAAACCTCCTATTGCTGAGTACTGAGCTCAGAGCGTGTCCTCACAGCCTGTGGCAGCACCAAGCAAGCAGGAGTTAGAAATCCAACAGTGAGTGACTCATTCTGCCCAGCCTAGGGTGAAAAACCTCTGCCCCTTCCCAGATCCCTATCCATAGGCCAGGACTGCCAGGAGCATTTGCACTGAAAAAACTGGACTCATTGCTCTGGAAGGGGCTAAAAGTCAGTCAAAAATAAAGATATTTTTAAAAAACTGAAGTTCCTCTGCATCTCAGGGATTAAATACTTCCAGTAAAGAAATTAAATCACCTCCCTGCTACAGAAGGATCACCTCTGCAGCTTAATCTAGTTTTAATGGGCTAGTGCAAAACAGGAAAATCAGGAATGATTACTTCAAGAACTGCATCCTTTGTAATTAAAGGAAAACCCACACAGTTGGGAAGTACCAATATGAAGTTTCTTTCACAGCTCTGTTTCTTGGATCCTGGATATAGTCAATAAAAAAGCCCTCATATTTTTAATGTTATTAAGCAAAGAAAAAAAACGGCAAATTTGGGTTTGACGAAAGATACGTGGCTGCATTTTGCAAAACAAATTCAGGAGCTGCTTTGAAGTGGAATTTCTGGCTGCTGCAGTCTGAGGAATTAATATGAAGAAACTGAGCCAAAGTTGTGATTGTATTCTCTGCACAAAAGCTCTTGCTTGCAAAAACTGCATTTCCAAAGACAGGACTAAGAGAAGGCAATATCCAGGTTTGCAGAATGTATTAGGAGGATTTCCTATCCTTATTTACTGAATAAATTACAAAACCCAAAGGATCAACAACACAAACATGCAAGTGAATGTAACCTTAATTCTCCTAAGCATCCCCCTAGTCTCCTCAGTGAGGCTCCAGAGGTGTAACAGGGAAAGACTCAAATCAGCAAAAAGCAAGAAGAACATAATTCTCCTATTCCCCTCATAATTTGGCAGAACTGGTAAAGCTGGTGCAGTGACTGTTGGGAAAAAATCAGAGAGCAAAGCTGTTCCAGGCTGTTCATCCTCAACATGAAATAGAAGTGGTTTAAAAGAGCAACTAAAGATCAGATCCACCGTATCACAGGCTTTGGTTTTGCTTAAGACTCAGCAATATTTCCAGGAGTTAACACACAAGTTCCAGCTGCAGCTTTGTGTTCTACTACAAACAGATTTTTATTTTTTTTTTTGACATTGTGTGAAGGATCCCAACTGCATCTACCACCATGAAACAGCTGGACAGAGCTGGGTCCTGCACACTGAACTGTGGATTGTGGAGGAGGGGACTGAAGGAAGGATGCTGGATTGATGCTGCCACCTCTCTGCATCCTGTTTTATCTTGTTTGAGCAAGTGGGAAAACATGATCCCAGTTGAATTCTCCACAACCTGAGGCAGGGCTGGCTGACACCTCTCCCAGCCCACACACAGCAGCAGTGGCAGCATGGAATAAAGGAGCTGCTGGATTCAGTTTCTTAAAACGAAACCCCAAAATACTGAATTCAAACAGCTGAGTTAAGATTGCTGTGAGACCTTTAACTTCACATTTACTCCCTGGCTTGTACAAATCTCAACTGTAAACACTTTAAGTGCCTCGTTACAGGGCAATTACAGCATTTTACTTCTTTTACTGTTCTTTCACATTACCTTGTAACTTGGGTACTATATTAAGCAAGCAAAAACAGCACTTTGAATAAATCTCAATTAAGGTGGCAAGTGAGTTTTTATTTTTCCCCTGTTCTCTGGGAGGAAAAAAAAAACCACAAAAAAGTGAACCAGACTTCTTTGAAATAATTCATTTTCTGGGTGAAAGTCACCATGCTCTCTCTCTACTTAAAGGTAAATCATTTTTGAGCAGTTAAAATGGTTTTAGGTGATGGCAGGCTGCTGAGGAAAGTGAAATACAGTGCAAACTGTGTCCACTTTTAAGCTTTAAAAATCCATAACATGAACAGAATAGAATAAAGAGCTATGAAATAACTCAAGTAACTGCAATAATTTTGAGATAAAAAAAGTAGTTGTTGGGAAAAAACCTAACCCTATCCAAGCTAGAGGTTCTTAATAGACAATTAATTCACAAAAACTTTGAACAAACCTAAAGGAACAACACTTATTGCTTTGAGAACTTAGCTACACTTATCAGAATGTAAAGAAAACTCTTTTAAGTTATGAGACTTTTCTTCAAATTTTTACCATGGGAGAAAGATGCAAAAAGAATTATTTTTTGCAGCTTACCAAAACTTTTTTTAAATACAAACTTGAAGTTTAACTTAAAATGCTAAGCTGCATAATGGAGATTTTAGCAGAGTTGAGTCACTTATTTCAGGTGAGAGTTAAGGGCAGAGGAGAATTGAGCAGCACAGGGTACACAGAGGCCAGGGCAAGCAGTGGAAGCACAGAGGTACCACAGAAAGTGTGGAGGCAGCAGAATAGTGACAACCAGAGGAGACCTGAGGGTGGAGAAGCTCTTGGCTTTTCTACCTTCAGTGAATGACTCAAGGTTTTAAATTAGCCCTTGGAAGGCAGGAAAGGGACAGGTTTGGTGCATTTGCACTCTGGTGAACTCTGTTTGCAGCTTCCTGAAAGAGAATCTTCAGCCATGGTGGGCACCAGGGGCTCACACTTGGCCATCTATTGATGATCTGCACACCACCCTGAGCCAGCAGCTGAACCAAGTCTGCTGTGCACCCCCATTCCCAGCTCCCTCCTGGTTATCCTTCCTTTGCAGTTCAACCTGCCCAGACATTCCCCACCCACAAAGACAACCGGAGGAGGAGCCAGAACAGAACTGGTCTTTCATTATTTCAGCTACTCTGACATCCTTTTCAAGTCCTAACAAATGCAAGGGAAATTTTCAGCTAAAGCACAGCCTCTTCATCAGTGGTAGCACCCAGCTGAGGTAGGAAGGTAGTGAAAAATAGAGATACATTGCAACAACATGATTGGGGTTCTTCCATCTGAATGTTGTGTTATTATGAAATAATCCTTTCCGGCAGCTTGCTTAGGTGTGTTATTTATAGCTTTTTCAGAGCTTCAAAAGTCTTAAAAAGCCACCATACCTCTGTTAACTGAATTTCTTAAATGACTTTTTTTTTTGTCTTAGCATTTTATATTAAAAAAAAATAGAAGTAGCTTTTTCAAGCAACTCAAACTTAAGGGTTTTTTTCTCTTATATATAATCTTGTCTATATCATTAGTTAACATTTACTCCTGCTAAGAAAATTTCCTCCCTTCCAATTCAGAAAGAAGTGCTCTTACAAGCACTTAACAAGGATAATGGTACAAGAAGTAGAAAGGCAAAGCTACTACTGTAACCTGTATTGTCTTTTTTCTTTTAATAGAAAGCAGTTCTCGTAGGTTGGAATACTTAATGGCAAAATATAAAATCTCATTAATGTCATTCCATTCTTTATCTGAAGACTACTCAAAAGAGTTACTCTACTCTTCCCTTATAAAACAACATTAGAGACCAGTACATGCTGACAATTCAGAACACAGGCTGATGTAAGGAGAGGAAGAAAAACCTAATAAAACATATCGGGGCGGGAAAAAAGGGCAGAAAAAGGAACTCCTACCTTTCTGATGTTGTAGTCCAAAAGACCAGAAGCACTTTAACAGGGAAGAGACATCACACTCACTACTCTGACCGAGGTAAACACGCCCTATCTCCAGAACCCTTTCAAATTCTTCTGAGACCCACCCAGCAAAGCTGCACTTCAAGATTTCTGACTGAAGGCAATCCTGATGTCATCCACATCACTCCGTGAAACTCGGTAGCAGCAATCCCAGCGCCTTCCCTGCTGGTTTCAACACAGCAAATGAAGAAATGATTGAGGTCACGTGGGTTTTGTTGCATGATGAGAATCTGTCTCACCGTATATTGCTCCACACACACACGGGAGGATGCTGAGGGTGCAGAAAAGGGAGTACCAAAACCATCACTTCTCTCTGACAGGTTTCAGATCAAGTGTGGGGTTTTGAATGAAGTTAGAGAAAGGTTTCTGCTCATATTGATCACTCTCAGCAGTACTTCCAGCCTCAATCCACTGAATGTTTTTACAACAAGTGTTCCAGTTCCTCAGAAGATCTAAAATGAATTTTCTGAAATTCCTAAAGCAGAAGAAAGCACACACTGAGTGTGTGTTTGGTTAGAGATACCATAGAAACATGTCAGTTTTATTTAACCTGATGGTTTAATTTCTAATTCCATGACTAAGGAATCACACTGAAAGTCATTCCTCAGCAGCTCTCACCAGTTCCAAATAACAGTCTTCACAAGCTGTTAGCATTCTGGTGGACACATTCATGTTGTTGCAAAGGGAGAAGAGAACCTCACAGAGGAGCCAGGAGCAGAGAACCTTTTATTAGCCTTTTCTTCCTGCTTGCAGTCAGCAAACAGCAACCCAGGAAATGGGACCAGACTTGTCAGAGTTGAGCCAAAGCTCCATCTCAGCCAGCACTCTGTCAGAAGGAAGCCAGGAGCAGATGGCTATGGAAGAGCAAAAGAATGGAGGAAATACAAAATAGTAACTGATAAGGCCCCCAGCCATCAGTACGTTGGGGCTCCAAGACTTCTTAAACCACAGAAGGCATCTGTGGAAATAACACTGGAGAAATTCCCTCCTCCAGGCCTTCCTTCCCACAACTCCTTTTGAGCATATTGAAACTTCATCTGAACCTATAAGGCTGCCATGAAAGAAGATATGACTCAGGCAGTATTTGGAACCTCTTCATTTATTTCCCCTCATGAGAAAAGTGTGGGTTCCTTCATACAGCATTTCTTTAATTTTAGGTATTCTATCTTGCAGCTATTTCAAGTCTTTGGTCCTTCCATAAAACTGGGAGCAGTATTCAATCACCTGATGCACCAGAGAAACAATAAACATGAAAGGGTATTTCAGAAAAGATTATGGCTTGGCTGCTGCTTTAAATGATCTCCAAACTTTCCCACATCTGAACTAGCCACGGCTGTGAACCAAGCAGAAGATTTAGGAACTCTGTGCCAATTAGGGAAGCCTAGAGCAAGCTGATTCATACATCACCTGGCCAGTACTGGGCCAGGAATGGAAGAGGTAATTGGCAGCAACATCTTTCTTATGCCTAAAACCACAATTTCTTCACTGTTATGGTAAATGGCAAAAAAAAAAAAAGTTTGTTTGACTGGAGCAAACGTGGGACTGCTACAAAAAAAAGGGAACACGTGTTTTTCCATCCTCTGAGCTGCATTTGTTAGGCTGGCTCCACCTACATAGGATACTATTACAAGATTAAAGATATTCTATGGTAAATAACAAGCTAATCATACCCCCTTGATTAAAGTGCCCACTGACCTTACAATTATCTCTGCACGTCCACAGTGCTTATCCTTCAAGAGTCTTAAATTTGAATGCTGGGGAGGGGGGGGGAAAAATCAAACCAAAAAACACCTTAGTCTGCACGTCTCCTGAGAAGACAAAAATTTAAAACTTTAAGTGCTCCTATTCCTTACTTGCAGCATAATATGTACTCATTCACTGGACAATTAAATATAACTAAATACAATAATATAACTAAATATAACTAGATAATGGAGAAATGTATTTGACTCGATTATTTTACGTATCACCGGGAATTATGTATATGTTCTCAGTACAAAAAGTATTACAAGAGAGTAAGAAAATTTCACTTCTTCAGCAAATGTCACAAAATGTCCCTCTTTCTTTTCCAGCCAGCTGAATTCACATTATAAATTACAGTGAATCCACAGAGAGGGTGTGAGCTTTCAGCTGAGGTTCCAAACAGTTACACAAGAGAGTTTATAGTAGTAGTAAACTTTCTCACTAGAAAAAAAATTCCTGGCAAATCTTTAAGACTGCATTAAATCTTAAACTTCTAGAATCAGAACGGTTTTGTGTGGTGGCACCTGCAGAGGGAGAAGAAAAAAAACCAAAACAAAATACCACAACATCCCAAAAACTCCTAAGGGTTTCTTTTGTTCCCCTTCATAAAAAAAAATTAAAATCCTGGAATTAATTTGGGGAGCCAAAAAAAAATGTTCTAAATATACTGTCTGTTAGTACCTAACCATTTTTGCTAACTGGTTGTCTCAATGGCAGAGTGTTAATCAAATCTCAGACATATGTACACATGGAGGAAGAGTTGGAATCAATTTGATCTAATAATCATTTGCATTCCGAATTCTCTCTTCACCACCATCTTTGCCTTCAGGAATTCCTTCAAGATTAAAATAAAAAACCTTGACATTCCTGGACTTTCTGCTCCTCAAGAATCTACAAAAGCCTGAAAATTAATCATTGCAAGTCACGTGTCATAATATCATAACTCAAAGCCTTGCAATCTGTAGTTTAAAAGCTAAGATCTTTCTTCTCACAGGAATTCACAACTTCTCCTAATATGCCAGCCTTCCCTTTCATAAAAGGAATGAAAGTCTTGAAGAATCTCTCAAAAAGCTTTTTCTGCAAGATGTTTCTTCCTAGTATAACCTGATTAATCATCCAGATCCTTACAGGGAGAGGTTCACTAAGGAGAGGCTCATTACTAATTAATTAGTTATGCCTTCTATCATAAATAAAGACTACACACCTGTTTTTGAATGCACCAACCATTAAGGCAATAAACATTTATCATCCACGAATGCCACTGCAGGACCAACTAAAGAAAATTTGAACACACAGGTTGAAATCTTCAAATCACTTAAAACTTTTGAAATTATGGTTTCAGAACTTGATTCCCATGAATTTTGGCCAGAAAGAAAATTCACTACTTTGAGAATCTGGGCTTTAAATAATAAGGAGGAAGATGACTTGAATGAAGTGGGTGAAGAGAGGATGTCAGCAGAAATACTGGAAGGATAAAGTCAGTGAAGGGACTCTGCTGATCCACTCTGTCTTAGGAAAAAAGGCTCCAGGGGAAGTCATTACCTGGGGACTGCCTTCCAACCAATTTCTCTCACACACTCAACCACCAAGGGCCAGGAACACCACAATTATGCTCTCTTACAAACCCTTGGCTGTATTCCATTTAAATACTGAACACACTGTGTATCAACAAGCCTCCTGGACAGGAATCAAGAATCCTCTCCTACCCAGGGGTACAGAGATGTGATTTGCTGAAGAGAGGTCATCTGTTCAGTTTGGTTGTGACACACTCTTTATGCAAAATCCCAGTTGTTTTATCTTTAAATTATCTTTGGTGAGAAGGCTTTTTTTCCTTTCCCTTGATTTAGCAACAACTTGTCCATACTTGCTAAAATTCCTTGTCTGTTAACCAGAAACACCAGAAAAGTCAAATATAACTGCTTATCTATATAAGGAATTTACACCAAGTTTGTTCCAATATATTTGCAAAGGCAAAATTCACATTTTCCTCTCCACCTAGAGCTCTGCCATTTCACCCAAACAACATTCCTGTGTGCCCACTATCTGAAAATGCAGGAGACTAATTCACACAATCTTCTGGCTGCAACAATAAGATTTAACAACTAATCCAATCAAATCAGAGAGTTTCTTAATCCATTTCCAACAACACAGGAATAATACAGGATTTAAAAAAA
>VXBB01005697.1:498077-512690 GCA_013399915.1 Illadopsis cleaveri
AAAAAAAAAAAGCCTTGTTGATCCTTGGAGCTGGAAGCACTGGTTTAGCAACAGTATGAAAATAAACCTCAACAATTTGTAACACTACACGTAAGACAATGCTGCAAACATTGTTTGAGTAGATTACTGGGAGATGCTTGGAGCATCAATCTTTATCCATCCACAGAAAACATAAAATATGAGCATTTGCTTGGTGACGACTGAAAGACAATTCCTCTGATGCTTCACACCCAGCAATTCTCACTTCTGCATCAGCTCCTAAGTGACAATTAGAGAAAATAGTGGCATCATGCTGGTCAGTAATTTTAGCTGAGGTGAATTAGAGGGACCAATGCTCTGTTGAAGATGACCAAATACTGGATTCTCCCTTGAGGAGATAAAGAATTAAAAAAAAAATTTGGTTGAGTTTGGTATTTGCTGCTTAATGGGTCTTTGCCTATCCTTCATGGTAGCTGTAATGGTGTCAGCAGAAAGACAGGAATTTCTTGAAGAATATAAATATTATCAAGGAAGCCAAGTACTAGAGGTAAATGTCCTGATACCATTAATTTCTGTTTCAGTTAAATCCCTGCATAAAAGAGCCATAAAAGGTCTGCAGTGACAAAGTTACTCCAAGATCTGACAAATCCTGGAAGGTGACACTTGAAGACATTTTCCTTTCCAGAAAGGAAAGATAAGGACATAGAATTTTGTAATTTGTCTTTTTTACTTAACCAATATACATTCCTTTGCAAAATAGACTTCAAATTATTATCCATGTACTAATACATGGCTATTACTTCCTCCAAATGCTAAGGGCATTTGGAACTTCTTCAAAGTTCCACAGAAAATAATAATTTTTAACTCTCAAGAACTAGGATGAGATGGGGTAGATACTTGGACAACTCCAATTCGCAGCTACAATTCCTGACAATTTCAGAATATGGACCTACAAATCTTCCCTGCAAACTTTTAAGGAAGCCAACATTCAGCAGTGTTCACTTTTGAGGCTGTGTGTGCTGTTTTTCCAACAAATCACTTCTTTTCAAATCTTCCCCCTAGAAGGACACTGCTGACTGGCATAACTCATGTTTTGTAGTATAGGGAAAGTAGGAACCAGAAATAACTAAGGATATTGTAATTCTCCATGCAAGATTTTTACCATAAAATATATTTTATTCCTTCCATTCATGATGTAAGCCAGCACCAAGCCAGCTGGTCCTTTAAAGAGAATGTCTGTCATTATCAGCAATAAACATTTAAGAAGATAATGACATAGAAAAGCTAAATCCCTGAGATGTTTCTCAACCAAGTCCAGGTCCATGCCTGCTGTGGAGGCAGGGACAGGCAAAGACTGCCTGCCATCCTTTCTGGCTTCTAACAAGGTTTCAGAGTGAACCAGGTGGCCCAGAAGAAAATACAGCAAGAATTTACAAACTCATTAGGATAAGTCTAAGGGAGAATACACAGAAGTATCATTGTTATGACCACAATATTTTCACTCCTACTGTGATAAACCCCTGATACTGACTTCAGAAACCATCCCAGACTAATTCTGGAAGAAGTACAAACAAAGCTTATCCTATAGTGATAAACCAGGGAACAAACCAGGCTCCGTATTTCCAGCTTTACGGTATAGAGGTTCCCAAGGTTGGGTTTTATTCTTGTATTACAGGATTAAAACTTGTACTACGAGTCTTAAAAGTAGAATGGAAAGCAGCCATAAAAATATTGGAGAAAATGCAGTTTGAAGAAGCACAATCATGGAACCACCTAGATTCAGCTGTAGCTGCAATCAAGCTCTACAAACATTCAGCTAAAAAGTTAAAAACTGTTCTTTTTAAAAAGCACATCCTGTTAGCAACTTCTAGTGCTAACTGCTTACCTCATTAAAGCTTAATTTTTTCTATTGATGTGGAAGCAAACAACTGCATTAATGGCAAATTGAACATTTCAGGAGTCCTCAGATAGAAAACTCTCCACACAGCTCACCTGATTTGTTGTGTCTTGCTTTGAAATAATACAACAAAAGTTGACAGCTATCAATACCCAAAGGTAAGGCACATTGATCTCCTGCTAATCACTGACCTAATTCCCAAGTTCTAACTTAACATTGGTAACAGGTTCTGCAGCTGAATTAATTTGCTCTAGCACATGAAATAACAGCTGTGCCTAAAAACTTTATATAATTGAAAAAACCCAACCAACACCTAACCCAAACACTTTCTACACTCACCAAGTGATTAAAATACAAATTCTTTAGGAAGGTGCTTCTTTTGTCGTTGGTTTTCTCAGTACAGCCAAAAAACTTCAATCCACCTTCATGGCTCACCCTTAATTTGTGTGCAAAAAAACCCAAACCTCGACTCATCAATTTAACTCCATCTCAGATCATAAATGGTAAAAGATCAACACATTAAGGTATCTAGTTACGAGACAAACTATATTTACCCACTTTTACAACTAAAACATTCTGAGAAATAAAACAATGGCCTTCTGAGAGGGGAAACGTGGGAATGACCAGGTGGGCACACAAGCAGCCTCAAGCTTGTAAGAATTAAATACAATTGGACTGCAAATGGATTTGCTGTATTAAAAAAAACAGGTTATGAGCTCCTGCATTTCTTGCTACATTCTACACACTGTTCTGAGATGTCTAAACTCTTTATAAAAGCTTATATAGTCATAGTAATCCCAGACAAATAAGACCAGGACTTATCCAAAATTATCACACCATTTTACCTTTCCCACTTAGCTTATCATATCAGTGTCAGAGTTACTGCTGCAATTTAGATACTTCCAACTGGCAAAGTGTAGACCAAGAAATGCTGAACAATCCTATGTTCAGTGCAAACAATGGAATTACTCAATTAAAATAAACTAGCCACCAAAGGCTAATTAGAAAAGGAGTGAGGATAGTGGAAAGGATTTCTCTGAAATATAAGTACCTACCTACTTTGAAAATCATGAACGTGAGAAACTCTTGCTCAAGCACCTCACCCATGGCATTTCCTGTGTTTGAACTGAAAAATTCCCAAATTGTCTGGAGCTGCATCTCTGAAGATGCCCAGAGGGATTTTTATCCTGACAGAAATGAGCAGCTCAGCAGCTACAGCATAACCGAGCTCAAACATAAAGAGAAGCCAGGCATGTTGCTGCCCTGGACAACTCCATTGTTAGTTCATAACTACAGTAACTGCAGGCATGAATGGAAAGGTTTCCATTCCTTGACACAGCAGTCAAGTCCTCTGCACTACAGCTGTCCTGATCTCAGGAAGAAACCATGGTACAGCAAACACCCAGAATTCAGATCTCCTTCATGCCAGTGAAGAGGATCACTACTTCCTACATAAAATACTGCTGTCATCCTCAAGGAGTAAGACTGAGGTGCAAACTTCCCTGTCTGTGAATTCATATCATTCCAGTGGCACTGGAGAGCACTGGAACTGCCAGCTAAAGGATCCCATAAGCTACACACAGTTTTCTTTCTCTCCCAATTGCATCAATTCACCAGCTCAGGGCTAAAGACTAATCTAGAAGAAAGATGGTCAGGAGATTTGACGGTCAGCAACCTGCTCCAGAGACTGCTCATCTTAGCTCAGTATCTATTTCAATTTAACATAAAATTTACATTCAAAGGGAAGAGAGCACTTACTTGTTCTCAGTCAGAACAGAGCACTTACCTTCCACAGAAGATCCTAAAAGGAAAGCTGCTTCCCACAGTTCTGAAGAGGTCTGGGGTTTTTCCAGTGCTCCTGTTGTCAGCACTTTCCCAGTGCCTAACCCTTGGCAGATCATTACAAGTTGCAGGTTAAGCTGCCTTGGATCCTGCTCTGAACTCACTCCCCCAGGCAAACTCTCAGACACTTACTTTTCAGGTTATTCAAATTACATCTAATAAAAGATATAAATATAATAATTTAACATCTTCAACATCCATCCCACTGCACTGGAGTCACTTCCTTTCTAATTCTCCTTCTGATTCCAGTTTATTAAATATACATCCTATATTTCTAGGAAATGCATGATGGATACAAAAAATTCTGTTGGAATGTCACTTCTGCATTACGTAAGCTTAATTAAAGATATAATGCTCAACTAAAGTTTTCCATAGACAATACGTGCTTTAATTTCACATCTACCTTTTAGTTAAAGGAATATAGAAATCTGAAGGTCCACTTTGAGCAATGAACCAATGCAAAACACAAAGGATAAACAGAAAACTGTCCCCAACTATATTATTTTATTTAGCCCAACTTCTAAGCAAGCAGTCAAGTGTTGCATTAGATTTGCCTTGTAGTCCATAAACCACTGCCAATCTGGCAATTAACTCAAGAATAGAATGACATTAAGTATAATTGACAATATTTTCATATATTTTTGAAATGCTTTCACATGAGTTATTTATTATAAAATGCTGAACATCCAACAAACTAATCCTTACATACTGTACACTGACATACACATCATGAATGAGCTTAGAACCCTCAGGTCATGGATCATATCACTGGATGCAATTCCAGTTTTTTAGGGTGCCAGCCAAATCCATGTTTACCCTGCCTGAGGTTAAATGCACTGACTAGTGCAAGAGGCATGAGTTTTAGAAGTCATTAATCTCATGGAAATATTCCCTGGTGCACTTGTTAAAAAACCCCCAAGAACACTTTGGATTATTGTAGATTCATAGATTTACTCATCTTCTCAACGTGGCTCAGTAGTTTCAACAACGCAGATGGATTATACGGGAAAAGATTCCTTCTCTGCAGCCTAGAAATAGC
The DNA here is from genome assembly GCA_013399915.1 of Illadopsis cleaveri. Taxonomy (NCBI): domain Eukaryota; kingdom Metazoa; phylum Chordata; class Aves; order Passeriformes; family Timaliidae; genus Illadopsis; species Illadopsis cleaveri. Next base: position 502,835 of record VXBB01005697.1, read on the forward strand.
CTCTTGCAGCTCTTCCAAACACTTTGTTGATTTGTAAAGCACTTCTCTTAGGGGAACAATGTTATCCGAAGGTGTCATACAAGTCCAACAGGAGGATGAGGTATGACATCCCTTCGGTTTCGGAGGCGACACTTCAGGTGTTCCTGCATTCCAATCATCACCTCTGCAGCTGCAACCACTTCCCCTTCTCCTCACCTCACCCTCATTGTCTGAAGGCAATTGTTTTGTGTTTACTAAGCACTCTTTTCCATCTGATTCCACCTCCGAGTCCTCTGAGCTGTCATAATTAACCAGGCTTTGAAGAGACCCGAGCAGGGAAGCGCTATCAGTGCCGGTCAGTGAGTCTGACCGGTTCCACTCTGCAGCCTCATTATCACCCTGCCGCGCTGTAAACACTGGGCAATTGTGAGGAGCCAAAGACATCGCAGTCTGCGGTTCTGTTTCACAAACAGCATTTTGCAAACTTTCCCCAGTCATGCAGCTTTGCTTTTCTCGGTGGGGTGGCTTGACAGAGCAAACTGGGTGGGAATTGCAGAGCCTGGTATAGAAATGGTTACAGACACCTACGAACTGATGCCACTCCTTCCCAAGGAGCTTTAAGTACCTGACCAAGTACTCCAGAAAGCAAGTTTCTGACGAAATCAAAAAATCCAGAAGTACTGTGGAATCAAATGCAATCTTTTCCAGAAAAAATAAAAAGATACAGTGTGGGTTATATCCACCTGCATGCACAAGGAACTCCCAGGATTCCTCCTCTTTTTGGCTTAGGTTATCAGCAGCATCACACTGTAACCTGAAAAGTAAGCCAGGAAACAATTCAATGGACGGTTACACTTATTTTTAAAAGCAGCAATATCCAGAAGATGGATTCTTGCTATTTTTTTTGATTTTGTGAAAAAGTAAGAACAAAAAGAGAAGTTTTTGTATCAGTGAGAAAGAATGAAGGCAGGTGGGGCCAGGAGATCTGTCAGCTCAGGAAGCCAAAGCACTTAAAGCAGGCCCTGAAGGGCATTCCTTAGGAAACCTTCCGCCATAAACTAAGTTACTCACAACATACAAACTGTTCTTTAACATAAATATGAAACAGTTGTATTTTAATATTTTTGTTAACCTGAATGCAGACCAACTTTCAGAATGTTACACACACTGGAAGAAGAGCCTACTTGTAGTTAAGTGTCTATCTAAGGTATTACTTGCACTATCTTGCCACTTGAAGCTTGAGGGCCTTGTATAAATCAGGATAATATCTTGTGTGGTAATTTAAACAACAATGAAGCATTGTACATCCAGGACAAATCCATGAAGAACACTTTCCAGTTGTTAGCAACAACCATTTTTATCAAGTAGCTGGAATTCCCATAGGGCCAATCCTTATAAGCTTTACCAGAAGTACCTGAATTATTGAAGTTTAATTCTAATATCCCATTCTTGTCAAACCTTCAGTGCTGAAAGGAAGCAATCATGCTTTTTATCTGTCTAACCACTATTTTAGACATGAAGTCAATTATCCTGAATTACAGGATATGATAAATTATTTAGTAGGAAACTTTCACAACTTTCATTTCCATCCAAAAAACCCTTAAATTATCAGCTCTTACACCACCATTATTACATCATCCTGATGTTTGGGGGGGTTTAAATTATTAAAAAATAATTTTCCTTCCAACAAAAACAACCAATGGGAACATCACAATAACCTCACTGAAGCACAATTCTGTCAGGAAAAAAAAAAGAGTACACTGACCTATCAAATTTTAAATAGATGAGTAATAAAGCTTTAGCAGCTTCCCACATGTCATCATCTTGCTCCATGAAAACCAAGGAGAGCCATTCACAGTGATGCACAACTGGGTGAGACTGTGGGGAAGGCTTTCCATGACTCCCCCAGAACATCAACAGCTGGGACATGGAACTCTCAAAGTCTCCTGAAAAAAAAGAAGTAACCATGAACTTTGCTGTACATTTTTTATTGCCAAACAACACACATTTTATTTTTTAAATTAACAGTGCATAGAAGTTCATGAATCCAGTTTTTTCCCTAGCTCAACTGATTTATCACAGCATCAAATTTTATAGATTAGTTCTTGCCATTTTAGTGCAGCAGCTTACTCATAAAAATCACTTTATATTCATTAGACAGACCCCCTCCCTTCAGTCAAAAAACTAAACCTTCAATACTAATGAGATACTACAGAGCAGTTTTTGATACAACACACCACACATTCAAGGTTTAGAAAACAGAAATTTTTCCTGAAATACTGAAATAAATTTTATTAATTGCATCACTACGTGATTTGCCTTAACATTTGACTTTAGGATTCATTTTTTCTTCTAGCAAATAATGTGAACATCAAATTATCTTTGTTATTAATAGTTACTCTTCAGACCAAAAATCCTCCCTATAAATCTCATAGCCGAAATTAATTAAAGTTAAGCCACTCTAATCCATGTTAATAGCAAGAAGATCAAGCAGCTTCCCGGAAGGGAAGTTAGCATAATAAAGCATTTTAGGTGCTCGTTTTAAACACTTCCTGTAAGTCACTAAAAGAAGGAAGTACCATTCCTTTCAAATTGAAATTCCTCTTGACAGTTGGAACGTTTGAATCTAATTTAAAAACTCATTTTTGTCTCATGAATCTAGAAAACCAAATGTTTTTCTCCAAGAAAGAATTTTCATAGAGACATCTAAAATGGATACAGCCTGCATTTTTTCTTTTCACTTGTTCTTATACAATCTCAGTCTCCATACATTTTTCAGAAGGTGGATCACAAGTAAAATATTCTTTACAAATACTTAAAAACCTTTAAGAATGCAAGCAACATCACAAATATAACATCTTCCAAAAATCTGAAAAAAAGTTTCACAGGCTCTCTCATGGTGGTGGTAGCTCTTTCACATGCATAGATTAAATATTGATTTTAGGCTTGCTACCTAGCATAGAAATACAAAAAGAAAAATAATATTTACTTCTAGAATTTCTACTAAAATGCCTCAATGTATTTAAAGTGCTTAAAATTTCACCTTTCTTTAAAAAGAAATTAGTTTTGGCCATGTAATCAGTAAATACAGAAATGCCCATTCTCACTGATGTCTGACTAGAAATGCTGGTTCTGAACTGCTTTTCCATTTTTTCCAGGAGGGACAGCACACTGCTTTGATCATAGAATCTGCACATCCACACTCATACAGCATCAGATGTGCATCAGGTGCTCTCAGTGGGAAAAGGGCAGTGGGAAGATGGGATTCCAGGAAGGTCTCTGGGGCAAAAAGCTTCACCCTGGTGCTCCCCTAGAGCGAGGGAGAAGCACTCCCTGGCTCCCAGTGCGAGCCAGCACTGCGGCCTCTCCCATGGGGAACAGCAACAGCTCTGCCCTTCTCCTGCCCCAACCCAGCCCCTACCACAGCAAACCAGCCCAAGGGAGCAGCTGTGGAAGGAATGCTCACACCTGGTAATTGGAAGGGCCAGACCTGTCAGTCAGGGTGAAGAACACAACCACTTTCATAAGGAGGATGTGGAGCTGCTGGAAGGAGTCCAGAGGAGGCCACAGAGATGCTCTGGGGCCAGGCTGGGAGAGCTGGAGAATAGAAGGCTCTGGGGAGACCTTAGAGCCCCCTCCAGTATCTAAAGGTGCTCCAAAAGAGCTGGAGAAGGACTTTGGACAAGGGCCTGGAAGGAGAGGACAAGGGGGAATGGCTTTCCACTGCCACAGGGCAGGGTTAGATTGGATACTAGGAAGAAATTCTTTTCTGTGAGGCTGCTGAGGTCCTGGCACAGGCTGCCCAGAGAAGGTGTGGCTGCCCCATCCCTGAAGTGTCCAGGTCAGGTTGGACAGGGCTTGGAGCAAGCAGGTCTAATGGAAAGTGTCCCTGCCATGTCAGGGGGTTGGAACTGGATGATCTTTAAGGCCTCTTCCAACCCAAACCATTCTGTGATTCTGTGTTAAGTTCCACAATTTCCCTGTGCTTTACTTTGGAGCTTCCTTATTTTTGCCTTTCTATACCACAGCTGGTTTTGCCTCATTACATTACTTGGCTGACAGTAATGCCTTATACCTTCAGTAAAATGCATAATGGTGCCTAAAGTTCTACCTCCACCTTAGAAAAGAGAAGTGTTACCTGCAGTTCCTTTCAGTTCCCCACCCTGAATAGAGTAGATGCTTGTGCTATGGACTCTTTTCTTTTCCAGCTGAAGAAGAGCCTGGTGTTCTCAAGCTGGCTTAATGTTCTTAACAGGAAAAATTTTCAATCCCAAATGCAGCTGTTTCAAGCCCAACATATTGCAGGGCTAAGGATTTAATAAAATGCAAGGAGACAACTAATTAGGCAGGACACAGCAACAGCAGTTTCTTTGGTGGGTCTTCTCCCTCCCTCCACCACTAATTCCACTGAAATCTATTTACAGTCTTAATGAGCTATGACTACAAAAATCTGAAAGCTCTAAAACTCTTGCTGCTTAATGAACAAAATTTAAATGGACTGTTACCTTTAATTTCTGCTTCTGTTGCAGAGTTGTGAATCTTGAATTCCAATGCTTTAAGCACAACAAGACTTAAGGCTCTGAGAACAGTTTGGTCAGAACCACCTTGAGACTCATGTCCAGGAGCAGCTTCACTGCTTCCAAAGTAGCTGGACTTTCCACTGAGTGTGACCTGATTAAGCCAAGTCAAATTCACAACCTGCAGAACAGCATTACTCAGTGCAAGCATATCCTCACACAAAGATGGGGTTTGTAAGAACAGTGATCCACTTTTAGCATCTTCTCTGGACTTGTAAAGGACACATTTTTTAAGGAGCAAAATTAATTTCTTCTTGATTACATAAGGAATTGATGAGCTAATAACATTGAGGACGTACGAAACTTTCAAAAATAAAATTCTCTGGCACCTGTGCAGTAATTCCAGTTCAATTCTAGAAGCCAAAAGAGCTTCAAGCAGATCTATAAAACTGATCAGATTGTTTGTAGGTTCAGAATAAGGTGAAGTGTAGTGGTGACTGTCAAAATGATGGAGCAGGATGGCATTATAAAATCCCTCAAGCACCGCATCAAGAGGAGCCAACAACTTCTTCAGAACACCTACAGCAACAAGAGACACATTATTGACACACATAAATCAGTAAATAAGAAATAAATCGGTGTTGCGACTACTTTCAGAATATAAATATGTTTAAACCACTAGATTTTAACAGTACTTTGTCAGCCCCCGTAAAAGGAAGGGAAGAGCTGTCCCGGAGCCGAACAATTCCCGAGGAATTCCGGGTGAGCTGCTCCTCCTGGCGGCACCCGCGTGTCGGTACCGCGGCAGCACGGCCGGTACCTGCTCTGGGTACGGGCGCGTCCTTCAGCGTCTCCTTGAGAATCGCAGCCAGAGTCCACAGGCAATCGGCCACCCGGCCATTCCCGGGGAATCCCAACAGCGTGTTCAGGCTAAAGCTCAGCCACGGGACATTTAAGGCGTCCTGAGAAAAAGAATTCAAAAACCAGTCACGTATGCTCTCAGTTGTTATGCAAATTACATTAAATCATAATACAACGATTTAAAGTTGTACGTGAAAAAGATTCGAATGTAGGCACAGAAAAAACACAGGTAGAAACAATGTCTGTCCTGGGCCATTAATTAGGTCTTTAATTACAAGCATGAAGCAATATATGCATGCAATATAAATTATCTGTATCTTCCAAAAAGGGAAAATCAAATCTCCTACTGTCATGTGACCTACCCGAAATCAGATAATTCTGTAGACAGACCAGATCTGAATTCATAATTCCCAGACAACTTGGCAAGAAATATTACAAACGTAATTATGAAATAAATCTGTGTTCAGGATGCTACTATGGAGATTGCAATACATATTCACTAAATATACAGCAAATTATAAAAAAACCTCAAGTAAATGGGATATTCAAACAAGAAGATACAGCAAAGCATTTGATGAACAGCCAAGAAAGTATTACTTATTTTTATCTACTGCATCAGCCAACAGACACCAAGGAACTAGAAAAATACTGATAGTCTAGGTCATGGCGCTTTTTTTTTAATATCTGTATTGCAACCTTAAAGAGACTGTCATCTACACCCATTTTACCTTAAATGAGTTTCATAAAATTTCAGATTTTTATATTCAAAGACACTCTACACTACTGTTGCACATCAGATCTCCTTGCTTTTCATACTCCAGGCTGCTCCTAACACAGCTGACAAAGTCTTTTTCTCAGAAAATACAAACACTATAAAAACTTGGCTGTAGAGTCAAATGGAACAACCTGCAGGCACAGGTTCACTAAGGCATTTTTTGAGCTGTGAAGTGATGCCGCACTCACCTCTTCCTTCAGCTGGAAATACACAAGAGCTGCTAAACTTTGTGAGGCCATGTGAGACAACAGCCTATCGTGAGAACCGAGCAGGTGAATCTGGAGACAGGTAAAAAAGGAAAAATATCTAAGGCACATCCCTTTTTATTTTTCCTCCTTTCTTTTAAAAAAAAGAACCTTTCAGTAGTTACCAATTTTGAGTCAATTTTTGCCTCCTTCAGAAGAGCAAAGATTTCACAGTACTTCTGTCTCACGTGGAGTTCAATCTCCTGGGACGCTGCTTTGGCCACCATCATTTTGATCAAGGTGAGCTGGAGCAGCATCACCTCTCGTGGGCAGAACGAGGAGCTCATGTTTGCAAAGCTGTTGGACAAATCATCTGCTGCAGGGACAACATCTGACATATCAGTGTCCTGATGGCTCTCAACGCCACCAGCAGTAGATGGCAGAGGCTTCTGATGACAGGATTCATCTCCTTCTGGTGGCTGCTCAACACACAGATTAATTAAAGAGGAATAATGATGGCTTTCCCTTGCTAGGGGAATGCCTGCCAGGACATCCTTATACATCTGCTGCAGGAGAGAGATCTTCATTATGAGATCATGCAATATTCCAGAATATTGTGTGTCTTCACGGATTATTCACTTCCAAATCAGCTTCCAAGTTACTTCCATCCACTAAGAGAAACAGAAGCACCACTGGGCATTTCTCCTCTAAGTTACCTATAAATAAAACATTTTGCTGTTACTTTGCAAGCAACTAGAAAATATAAAAGGAACAACATATTTTTAGAGTTAATGCTACCATTATTAAACTTACTTTGAAAATGCAAATTCAGCTGCATGAAACTGTTCCAGTGAGACATTAAAATGAAGAACTACCATTCTGGGAAGAAGTTCACAGTTCCAGTAGTATATTACCAGCATCAAAATTCATTTGCTGGAATTTACAAACCCAAAGATGACTATTGTTAGGGGCTACTTCTAAAGCTATGAGAACTTAGATTCAATCTTTCTCTACATTGCTAAAACTACTAGAACCCAAATTCTTTTGTGACAGATGCCTCCAAAAACAGGCATAAAATTTCAGCTGCAAATTTTCCTCTGAACTGGCCACATTCATTGCTAAAGATCTTCCCATCTATGTATCAATTTTACCTGCATTTGTCATCAGACCAAATATTTAAAATTACTACTTCTTTTTAGCAGAATATTAGGAAACAATGAAATTGTAAAAGTCAGTATATGAGGCTTTTTTTTCTAGCTTATAATCTTCACAAGTTTTAGAAACAACATCAAACATTGAAAATTACACCTTCATTTTTACAACCTGATTTTTTCATTGCAACTGAAGCGTGTATTGACAAAATGGCTCCCCAAAGGCACAAAGGATTAGAAGTAGACCAAGATGTGCCACCCTGACTCATCACTTCTCCCACCATCAGGAAGCATTTCCTTCAGAATAGAAGCTAAAATTTGAGAGCATGAAGTTGCCTGCAGGAGTGATCTACAATTCCCTCTGGTGTGGTATTTTTAAAGACACATTCAGCAAGGGCTGACCTGAAAACTCCAAAATGTTATAGCATGTTCCTCACCTGATAGCAGCAAGAACCCTTCCCCCATCCTTTCCCATACTCCACATTTTGCTGGATGTTAAGAATAAATCTGGTATTTCAGGCAATAAATTTCCTCTTCATTTGCAGAATCTTTTCAGAATTCTACTTGAGGTGGAAATTTATGACCTGAAACCTCATAAAATTTCTTCAGAAATCACTCTGAATATTTTATATAGCTATTGTTCCTATCCTTGAGTTTTACTTCTTCCTAAATGAATACCTAATAAAGTAAAATCATCTCAACACATTTACTTCTGTGTAGGAGATCAACTTGAATTATCACCTTACATGGTAAATGGAGAGATCTCATGCACAAATTCACACAATCCAGCATGGTGGTTAAGCCAGTAGAGATTCAGAACTTTTCTAGGACATCCACTATGAAATTTCACCTTCACTACATGATATTGGCTGTGCTTTCCTGGATCCTCCCATAACACATTTATGTTGCACCATTAATTTGCAAACTTTACAAAAGCATCTCCAAGATATGTCTCACTCACACATGACAACAGATCACAAACATAAGTCACTGAAGGAAATGAAAAGTGAGGCGGCTTATTTTGAAGGCATTTACTTCAAAGAGGGAGAAAATATCAAACAAGGACTAAATTTGTTTCAGACACAGCACGAGAGTGAAAAGCTCAAAGCTGAAGAGTAAAGAAAAGCAGTGACAAACTCCAACTCTTATTTGTATTATTTATCTGAGTTATTCATGACAGCCTCTAAAAACCTATTAAGGCAACACTTCACAGAGCCAGACTCCTGCATGAACAACAGGAAACAGTTCTAAAAACCTCATATACAGAGTGATCAGGCAAAACACAGAAAACTATGAAAAAAGTAAGAAACCCAGATAAATGGGGTTTTATATGTCATTTTCGTGATGAACAATGGTTTAAAATCAAAATCTAACTTATGCCTCTTCACTTATATCTCCAAGTTACTGTGTGTCATTTTAAGTCATTTGTGTTGGTAACAAAAAAAAAAAAAAAAGTGCTATCAATAATGTTCAAACCACGAAGAAATTCTTCCCTGTGAGGGTGGGGAGGCCGTGGCACAGGGTGCCCAGAGAAGCTGTGGCTGGCCCTGGATCCTGGAAGTGTCCAAGGCCAGGCTGGACAGGGCTTGGAGTAACCTGGGATAGTGGGAGGTGTCCCTGCCCATGGCAGGGGATGGAATGAGATGAGCTTTAAGGCCCTTTTTGGGAGAAAAACTATCCAAACCGCCACCCTATTTTCATTAAAGAATTAAATCTGATAAAGTAAAATGAAACCTCAGTCCATGACTTCTGGGTATGAATCCGAAGGCCCTGGATCTCATTACAATAAAATGATCGTAGCATTTGAGGAATAAAATACACCTTGGACTCCTTGTACCTGCATTGACTCATCTCTCAATAAACTTCTGCTGAGTGCTGAAATACTGTAAACGCCTCTAAATTAGTTTCATTTCCTTCCAGAGTTTGCTAACAACCCGAGCTGTGCAATCCCTGTTAAGTGTGACACCTCAGCACGCCGGATGCTTTGGCTGCAATTCTGCCGAGCGCCTTTAATTACTGCTGGCAGGAGCACACCCGGCCCCGCCTCACCGGCCCCTCTCGGCACCTCTCACTGCCAGCGGTGGGTGCTCATCGGAACCCTCGCCACACGCGACACTCGGGGCTGACAGAACGAGCCCGGAGCTGCCGCTTCTCCAGAACCCCCACAGCCCCATCCTGCCGGACTGAGAACAGCCGAAGCCTCCTGCCCCTCCATCAGCGCGGCTTCCCGGCCTGGCATCCGCACAGCGCAGAGACGCCCGGACTCAGCCGGCGACCCTTCCCTCACCCGCCCGTTACTCCCTCAGCGCCCTTCGGGCACTCCCTCAGCCCTTCCCGTGCTCCCCCTCACCGCCCCCCCGTTTCGTCCCCTCCGGGCTGGGCCCCTCA
>VXBB01005697.1:515132-609178 GCA_013399915.1 Illadopsis cleaveri
CTTGGCCGGCTTTTTGTGTGTGTGTGTGTGTGCGCGACTGACGGCTCCTGGAGCGTGAACTCCTGCGAGGGAGAGGTTTGGTTTCCCAGCAGCTCAGCTTTCTGGGTTACTTCCTGTCCCATTCTTTAGCACTTATCTTTACTTCCATTCCCTGGAGGAGCTGCCTTGACAGGGCAGCGGTCCTGCCGTTATTATCCCTTCAACTGCTTAGTGTCCTGAGAGTGTCCTCCTTTTCCAGGAGAGATCCCGATTTTGATGAATAACCCCTTTCCTTCCAAATTTGTGAAGGCTCTTCCTATTTTGCCCAGCTATTGCTTTTATATTAACCAGTTCTGTTCTTCATTTCTCTCTTTTATGTCATTATGTGGCTCAGTTCTACTTTTTTTTTTTTTTTTAGGTTTAAGCTGCCTTAAAGGAGAATTAAAAATAGTGACTCCAAAGAACAAAATAACCCAGAAGAGAGAAAACAGCACTCAAAAACCCCCCAGAAAGGTGATGATTAATTTAGACTCTCAGAGTCATCCTAGACACATCGTTTGGCTGGGATTGGGGCCTTTTGTGTTTTTTTGGATTTGAATAGGTAGCATTAGATTTCTCTGTTCTCTTAAAACCTACTTACTGTTGACCTTTTAAAGTCTGAAAGCTCTGAATGCCATTTGAAGTACAGTTCCACTTGTAACACTTCATAATTTTCCAAAATTATTCTGCAAATGTTATTTTGATTATGAATTGCTACTTAATGGGGTTTTTGTGTCTCCGTCTCAGGGATGTCACTTAAAATTACCTTCCTCTAGGTCGTTAAAAGGATCTTTTCTTTGAATCTTTCCATAAACTTATGAGTTCAGCACTGCCTCTGTTTCTGTTTTGATTCTAAAATCCTTATTGGGCTAGGTCATGGTAATTGCATTATGTTGGTTTAGTCATAACTCACTCCTGCGTGGGTCACTTTTTTGTGTTTGTATTGTAACGGAGCTGCAAAAATTGAAATTAACTTAATTGGATGGTGTCTGCTTACAAGTACTTACTTTTTGGGCTGAGATCATAGAAAGAAGATGATGCTGTTGGGTGCTTGAGGGGAAGAAATGAAAGGAGTCATCAAAACCAATCCTGCTGGTAGGAGGGAGGTTCTGTTTCGGGGGAGAGCTGTTCGTAGGGAGAATTGCGTGTCTGACGTGGTGAGATGAGGAGATGGATCCTAGGAGAGAGAGTGGGGGGGTGAATGATGTCAGCCAGTCTTTTTCTGCATCCTACTGCCAGCGTGCTCCAAAGGATGGAGTTTCTGCGTGTTCTTCTCACGCAGGGTCTGTCTTGAAGCCATTTTAGCCTGTTTAAAACGTAGGTGAGTTTGGTTTTTTTGGCAAAGATGCCCTCCATAGAGGTCCCTCTGGTCTGTGTCATGTTTTCAGGGATGTCACTGACTGTACCAAAACGTTGTTCATTGTTGGCAGTCGGTTGTTTTTGAGCATTAGCCTGCAGGAGAAAGAGCAGTGTTTGTTGCCAACAGCCTTGGTCAAGGCTGGATCATTTTTCCAATACAGATGTCTTTAGATTAAGACAAAAAGTAGTTGCTCTGTGTTGAAGATAAAATAGAAAATCCCTCGGTAGCACAAGTGCAATAAATTCTGAGCTACTCTTCGGGAATGCAGGGAAGAAATTTTCCATGTTATTTTGATAACCCACAAGTAATGGCAGAACATGTGGACATGCCCAGTGTGATTCCAGGAGGGATTTTCCTAATAGGTGAGACAGATGTGCATCAGTACAGACTTAGCAGTGCAGTTATGGCACAGCTGTTTCATCTGAATTTAGTTTATTATAACTCCCTTTTCCCAACCCACCCAGTGCCTCTCACATCAGGGCTGTAGCTGCTCCAACAGGACACCTCTTGGTGCCAACAATTCATGGGATCTTTGGGATTTATTCACAACAGGAGACCTGAGTTTTCATTTGATTTGTGAAGTTCCTTCCTAGTGTGAAATGCCAGTGCAGCAAAGTTTGATTCAGATGCAGAGACTGGAATTGAGTTCATAGGAATCAGGGACTTAACTTCTGGCAGAAATTTGCACATGGTTGAAACAAGGCACAGAGATCACTGATGTGCTGAGGTCCTGCTCTTGACCCCTAGAAGAAATACAGCATATTGCAAGTATAGCAGCCTTTTAGAAAAAGCTTTAGTCTTCAGGCTATATGCTCATTTTGGGTTTGTTTTTCCTCATTGTGAATTCTCAACCCTTAAAGGAAATTTGCTGTCTGAGGGATTGCTTTGTTTGGTTCCAGCAATGCTTACAGGATGATATTATCACAGTGAAAATCTTGCTTTGTCCCCTAAAGACATCCAACAAATTTTGTCAATTTGGATGCCTTTAGGCTGTATTAAATAGAAATATGTATCAAATGTACTTTTAGAGATTGTTGAATGGCACAAACTCTGTAAGCAGCACTCAGCTGGTTTATCAGCTGTGCTGTGAGAATTAGGGCTGAAGTGACTCATTTTATGTGGTTTGAACTCACCATTGGTTCCTGCTTCTGTCATTCCATATAATGTTGGTGTTTGGGTTCTTTAATGATAGTAAGTCACGTGAAAATACATAAATCTGAGCAATTAACGCTTGCTACAAATTAATTACTTATAAGGCTAAGCTTCCATCTGACTTTTTCTGTTTAAAACTTGGTAATAGCACTGCTGGAAGTTGGAGGAGAAATGGTATTTTTTGCTTGGTACACGAGGATCTCCAAGCATGCTGCGGAGCACAAGCTCCCTGCAGTTTGTCAGTGCACATCTTGAGGGAGGAGGTTCTGGCTGTGTGAACCTGATGCAGCATTTTCTACTGAAAAAAGAGCTGTAAGGCCTTGCTTTAGGATCAGCATTGAGGTCCTGCCTTCAGAAGGAATCACAGGATTTTATTCCCAGGGCTCTTCTTGTGCTTAAGGTTGCCAGTGTATGTGTGGGGGTCCTGAGGATGGTGAGTAGTTGCTGTGCTTTCTGAATGTGAAGTTTCCCTCAGGTTTGCAGACCTGAAGTTGCTTCAGCTGGGTGATCTCTCTGATTCTCCATCAGGCCCAAAGTCAGACCTCACAACCTCTGTGAGATGGGTAATTGTAGTAAAATGACACCTCTGTGATTCAGTTTCACCCACCTGCACAATGTAACAACAGGACAGCTGCTTATTAGTGTGTAACAACACCACCTCTAGTTCTGTGAACACCTGAGATTGGTGGGGCACTTGTAGATTAACTCTTTTGGTTATTTTAAATTTATTACATCCGAGCTACCAGCTGGCCTTATGGGAGCTCTCAGAGAAACGTGTAACTTTTAATGACAGCTTGTAAGGAGTGAAGGCTTCTTTCCTTTGAAGCAGCAGTTCCTCTGTGATGTTTTGGATTCATGCGCTGTTAACTCATTGCTTTCAGGCCCAGCAACTCACATGTGTTGCTTAGTGATTTTCTTCTCAGCCACAGGTATACTTTGCTTGGGGTCTGTCTGGGCTGTAGCATGGAGCATTCAGCAGAAAATATATTTGGGATTATAAGGCTCTGTGAAATTTTGGTATTTCACATGTTACTTGCAAACTTCACGATTGTGATGTGAGAATGCAAATGACAACACAATTGTTTGCCCTACTCTCTTGTCTGAAGAGCTCCTGGAATAGGAGCGTGAGTGACAGCTGAAGGTGGTGGTTTTGTTTAGTTTGTCAAAAATATATTGACCATTTTTAAAATGCCATTTGTGTGAGAACACATTTAGTTTGTTCAAGCTTTGAAATGGGTAGGAGAAGTGAATTGTGAGACTAATGAAGGCTGATGTGATTATCCTTATTCCACAGGGCGTTCCTTTTTTCTGTTGTTTATTTGATTTAAATGTCTTGGAATACTTCAACCACAGGCAACTCCGATCTACACTGATTAGGTCTATGCCAGATACTAAATGTCATGTGTAATGGTACACTTCCCTTGTTGTACAGAGTTAGGCTGACATCAGCAACTTATGGTCCTTATTCTGCTCTTGGATGTTTAATCTCAGAGTCAGGGAATCAGGTCTTTCTGTCAGGCCGTGTGGATGAGCAAAATACTGAATTTTGGGGTCTTGCTTTTTGTACCAACCTTTAACTTTCTTTAAAGTAAGTGTATACATATGTTGGAAATAATTTTCCACATGATGTTTGCAGTGACTTTAAAGAAGTGACACATTGATGTGGAAAAGTCTAAGATCTCTTTGACAACATGAGACATTATTAATAGATAATGAGGATGTTTGTCTTATTATTTTTATTTAGTGCTGCTTCTACTATAATTATTAGTGTTTTAATCAAACTTTGTTAAGTCATTGAGTGAGGGAACTTTACTCTCACTAAATATGACTTATTTTTATTAAAGTTGCAGCTCTTACTCTTGCCATATGCAGCTAATTTTCCTTTGGGGGGAAAAAGCTTGTTACTTTTTTAGTGGAGCAATCTGTTACCTTGTCTGTAGTCTGTGAAGTCAGTGCAATTCTAATTTGCATCAGCTAATAAAAAATGTGTGGGTTTTAAAGTGAAAATCATGCAAAAATTTTGAAAAAAAGGTGAACGACTGATCATCTATGCAAAAAAACAAGGCTAGAAATGTGATCAAATTAGGTCATGGCAGTGCAGTTTTGTGCAGGGCTGTAAGCATATCTGAAGACCTTGTATGCTTTATCTTGGGAAGCAAAGCTCTTGGAAAATGTGCATAAGAGGGATAAAAAGGGCTTTTTTTCATCCTCCTCTTTGAGCTATCATTGCAAAAGCATGATTTTATGTTGCATTAAGTGGCAGAAATTTCAACTTAATCTAAGAGCAGCACAGTACATGGAACTGTTCTGGTGCAACTTGTTTGCAGAAGAAACGAGTCACAGTTGGGTTTGTGTGATCAGCTGTACAATTAAGTATTTAATGGTTTTATTGTTTATTATATTATTGCAGTGCTAAGATGAGATAAGGGGGCCTTTCAGTAAAAGTTTGCAGCCAAAGGAAATGAAAGGTCAGATAAAGGTGTACAAAGAATTAGGGAAAGAACAGTGATGAGCACAGGAGAAATGGTCTGGGACTGATCCCATTATCTGCAGGTGACAGGGGGGATAAGGAGGGGTTAATCTGAAGGAGGAATCTGCACAGGGATTGTAACTGGCATTTGGTAAACTTTGATTCTAAGAGGATAGTTTTTCTGTATGAAGAAAAGGGTAAAGATTTTGGAGCTGGTGGTTTTCTTGTGTTGTGGAGGTGGCTTTACCTGTTTGTGAAACACAGCATGAGCTGTCTCATGAGGGAGAGGGGACAGGCTGGTGGCTCTGCAAATCCAGCTGAAGGACACAACTCAGTGCTCTATGGGCACAGGTTTTATTCTTCACTTAGGGAAGCAGAGATGGGATGGAGATTTAAAAAAACAACCCTAAACCCCATACAAAAACAACAATTAAAAAAAACCCCACAAACAAATAAAAAACCCACAAAAGTAGTTTAGGAAGAACTAAATGGATCCTGAATGTTTTTCCTGGTATCTGACTCCCACAGGGAGGTGTTGATCAGTGAGGCAGAAACACCTACTGTAACCTTTGCATCCATTCTTGTTCCATACAGGAACAGCAGATACACATAATTATTAGAGAAGGATGTAGACTATTTCTTAAAGGTTTACTCCAGAGAGGAAACACATCCCTCATTTCTCTTGTCTTTCATACAATATTCTCTGTAGCCTTTTCCTCATATGGCAGAAGCAAACTGCCCACCCTAACCTCTGGAGGACTCTTTGATAATGATGGAAAACACACTTTGGGTCTTTTCTGACATAGCTGCATTAAAATGTAGCATTCTCACACAAGAACAAAGTAAAAGTAAGTAAACCTCTCGCTTTTATTCTTTACAACTAACAAGAAATACCATTTTTTTCAAGGGGTAGCAGGTTGTTTGACACACATGGGCACAGAAGATTATGAACGGTGAAGACAATGAAGAGTGGGACATCCATCAAAGAGTAACAACCTCTTATAAGGTAATTCAGGACCACATTGAGTTTATCCTGTTGTACTTGCAAAATCAATTAAGTAACTGTTGTTGTCCTCCATTTTCATGGCACTATGAAATCATTATAACCAAGAATATATAGGTGTATTTTTCCCCCTGTGCTTCCTTTCATTTTTTTTACTTGCATGCAGAAAGCCAATATGTAACAACCCAAATGCATGCTGAGTTCTGAATGAGATTGATTACAGTTGCAAAACATTAAATATTAAATGCCAAAGGGCTACTTCCAGTAGTCCTCCTTCTCTTCTCCAAAGATTGATGTCTTAAATGGGGCTTTGCAAACAGGAGTTTTAAATGATCTATGGAGCAGAAGTAAAAATGTTTTCAAAGCTGGTGCGTACCTAAAACTATCCTGAAACCTTTAATGTTGTGGTTAAGTATTCTTGTCATTTGAATTTCATTGCTTGGCATAGGGGTGAGATGGAAGAGTGGATATTTACAGAAACTGTGCAAGTGATAAAAGGAGCTGCCTGACTTTGTCTTCTGCTTTGTATGTTTTAGTACTTATGTACTTTAGTACCAGCTAATTTGAATAAGCTCTGCTAGTCACATGCAACATATGGAGCCAATGCCAATTTTTTATAATGCTGCATTACAAATATACCCACCAGCTGAGAAGTGTGAGAGAGAGAGCGCTCTGCTTTTCCTCAACCAACTGTCTTCACAGAGAGTTGCAGGGGGAATACTGCTGGCCCTTCAAATGAGAAATCCCATTTCACTTCATCTCTTTAGTTATCCCATCTCTTTCCTGTAGCATTTTGAACAACTAGCCTGACCTTCCATTTTCAGAACCACGTGAGGGCTTGCAGGTATTGGTCCTTTACAAGAAAGGACTGTAAAAATGACATCATAAAGTTTGTTTACATAAAGTTTTGATCAGATATTCTCAGTTTGAAAAAAAAGTTTTTATATCTTGTTTTTGTAGGTATTCAGAAACTAGGGCTAAAAGGGGCATAGTCTGAATTACTATCTTTTAAGGGTTTTGCATGACTCATGATCAGTTAGATTCTACTGTCAGTTTTCACCTGCAAATCCAAAGGAATATCTTACTCTTTCAGCTGGCATTTCATCACCAATGCTGTTAGTGGTGTGCTGCAGAATGAAGTCAAGCTTGCTGTCTTATAGGTGAGCGTGTTCTGAAGTGCTAATTGGAGTTTAGAAAAGAGCTTAGCAAAAGCTTATTAGAGTCAATAGAAATACTTCCATTGCCATCAGACTAACCAAGTCTGATTTTTGGAATATGCTGCAAAAGTTGACCTATTGAGTTGGCAGTTGCTGCTTGGCAAATCCCCTTTCCTCCCAGTCTCAGATAATGAAGTTCACGCTATAAAACAAAACAAAGCCAGTTTCTAAGCCATGTATAACATATGGAGCTAAAAAGTCTTCTTTAATAACCTTATGCTGAAATAGTGATTGTTGCCATACATGGTAAGCTGAAGCATTTATAAATGTCAAAGACAGGCATTTGCTGTGTGTAATTTCCGTATTTGCAGGGTAAGTAGGGTCACTGGAGCACCTGTTAATTATGAGTTTATACCTCTCCAAAAAGCAGATAAATAACTTCTTTACCATGGGCATGAGAAGGCTGTAGAAGAGCAAATACACACTGTGGCTTTGTCCTTAAAGTTGGCAGTGATTGATGTTTTCACTTTTCTCTTGACTGTGGGTATATCTGGATCACAGGAAAACAGGTGTCCAGTGGGATATGGGGAGTTGATTGCAGTGTCTTTTGAATGACCTGTGGATCACGA
Source organism: Illadopsis cleaveri (assembly GCA_013399915.1). Lineage (NCBI taxonomy): Eukaryota > Metazoa > Chordata > Aves > Passeriformes > Timaliidae > Illadopsis > Illadopsis cleaveri. The sequence goes on from VXBB01005697.1 coordinate 522,922, forward strand.
GGATCTGGAAATCCTTGTGATACCTAAAAGAAGGTTTAGGTGATGATGTGTGTTGACATCCTAAATAACTAAAAAATTACTGTGAATTTGAAGTTTTGCTTGAAATTCATTTTCATCATTAGAACTTTTCTTTGTACTTTACTGTTGATTAGCTTTGCAGGAGTTTAAATACATTCCTCTTTTTAATATTCTAGGTCTGTGTTACTATCCATCCGCGTTTGAATATTTTCTGAGGCTCCTATTGCTCAGCCTTACCTTTCTCATGCCCTGCTTTTATTCTTTCTTCTGATAGTCCTTTCCATTTTAGGACTATAGGATATAATACACAGTGTATGTGAAAATGCAATCACTTTACTGTGTGTGCTGCAATCCCTAAATGCCTGTTCATTTTCTTGCCCCCAAGTAGAACTGCAGATGGTACTTTTCAAACAGAGCATGGAGTACACAGTTCTTCTTTCTTTCCCAGTGTGTGCTTGTTTCGAGGCTCTTTTACAGTGGCTATTTTAGATACCCTTTTGGCCCAGCTCTCATACACTTTACCTAGGTAATTATACATTGACTTATTCTGATATATGTTCTCATGGTGTTTGACAGGACTGTAGTAACTGCACTTAAATGTATTTTCAGGTCTCATATATTATTATCCTTGTGTTTGATTTTTGGAACGTAGAAGTACTCTGCAGCCTTCATGTACTAATTAAGAAGTGATCAAGCCAAAATACAAACAGTAGATTAATTTAAAAAAAAAAGGGTGAAAAAGAAATAAAGATAATTAAAGTTTTCAATTTGAACATTAGTGTTACTAATATTCACATGCTGTAGATCACAGGATTCTATTGGTAAGATATTTTCACTGAAGCTTACAAGGGGTACATTTCTAGAAAAATAAAGAGCATCATAGTTCAGTTACTGTAGCAGTGCAGTGGTGCTTCCTGCAACAGTTTGGGTCATCCATTCCATACTTTGGATCATCCATTTAACCAGTGTCTCTGGAGGTAGTGATATTAACCACAGTGTGATTTTTGGAATGAATGGTGGGTTCTGGAGATTTTTCATTTTACTCATTGCTCAGTTGCTTTAATTGTGAACTGCTGTTTGATGCTGTCATTTCTGAAGAAAACATTTACTATTTATAATGTGCAAGTGTCCTTTTCTTTTGCAGTTCAGTGATGTCACCATGTGCTATGATTTTGCTAATAACAGTGAGATCATTTGGGGTTTATCCTCTGTGTAACATGACTTTCCTCGGCACACAGAGAGAAGTCTAAGCATCGCATTTCATAATCCTTTTTTTCCTACATATCCCATTTCCGATCCCAGTCCTCATTGATCCCTGCTTCCCATTGATTGCAGGTGACTCGTGTGAGCTCATGAGGCTCCTGTAAAGGCCAGACTCAGCTAGGATGTTACACCACCACTGCCGGAGGAACCCTGAGCTGCAGGAAGAGTTGCAGATCCAGGCTGCCGTGGCCGCCGGCGATGTTCACACCGTGCGCAAGATGCTGGAGCAGGGATATTCTCCAAACGGTCGGGATGCCAATGGCTGGACCTTGCTTCATTTCTCTGCAGCAAGAGGCAAGGAGAGATGTGTCCGTGTTTTTCTGGAGCATGGAGGTGAGTTGCCCACAGAGAAAAATCTTTATGCTCATCTGACACCTTTCTATCCCAATTTCCACTGCAGGGCTTTCCAGCATTGATTAGATATCAAAGATACTTCTGGTTATCTTTTGTAATTGCATTTTGTTCTTAAGCTGTGTTTATTTCTGATGCATGCTCTATGAATGACATCATATATTAGCTTTATATCTTAATAACTTTTTTCCCCCCCAGCATTGCCTAGGAATTGTTCAAGGAATGAATAAGCATTATGAAAATAGGGCAGAAGGACTCATTATAAAATGAAATGCACTCACAGCACTCACTACAGGCTTTTCTTCTCTATTAGGGGTTATTATTAGAGGAAGGCAGATCCTTGAATTGAAATCCTAGGGAAGTTTGTTTCAGAATTGTAAAGCAAGTTAACCAGTTGCATTAAAGACTAAGTTTAATATAGGCTTTACCAGAATCTGCTAAATTTTATGAAATCAGTCCTCTTTGTGCAAGGACTTTAATGTCAGCTAATCCAGGTAAGTTTACAGCTCTCCTGCATCCAGTCATGATGAAACTTTATTTCAAGAACTGACCAAGTTTTGTTGATTTAAGTAATACTCATGTGGGTGATGATTATTATCCCTCAGGTGGTACAGTCAGGATTTCTCATTGCTTTATCATCTTCCAAGGCCACCTGAAGTTTTAGAAAGGGATCATTCTAATCTTTTAAAGTGGTGGTGGAGAGGAAATCAGTAGATGTTCTCCATGTTCTGATTAGTGCTCTTAAAGAACAGCATCCTCTATTCTAGCACTGTTCTCACCAAATGAATTACGAGGTTTTCAGTCCCAAGGAAACTGAAATGATCTTTCTGATGCTGTGTGTATCTGAGCCATATGGGCCCCTTGTTTCTGTCACTGGGTTTGTCAGCTGTATGGATCATCCTGGAAGTGGAGTGGCATTAACAAGCTGTGGTAGTGGCACAATCAGTGATTTGTTCCTTCAGAGCAGTGGTGAAATACAGCCTGAGTAACTGTACTCTGTGGATGCACCTACTACAGATTGTAACTACATAAAAAGGGTAAACCCTGATGGCCTTCTTGGAAGGGGAAAAAAAATTGCACTAATATATAACTTTAAATTGCACTAATATATAACTTCAAATTCTACTTTTTTAAAGTAATGTATGTGGATAATCTCAAGCCTTCAGTTTGATAATTCAAAAGTTTAAGGCTTTAAGTCACATACATTGCTTTTATCTCTAAGTTTAAANTCTGATGGCCTTCTTGGAAGGGGGGAAAAAAGCTTCTAAATTGCACTAATATATAACTTTAAATTGCACTAATATATAACTTCAAATTCTACTTTTTTAAAGTAATGTATGTGGATAATCTCAAGCCTTCAGTTTGATAATTCAAAAGTTTAAGGCTTTAAGTCACATACATTGCTTTTATCTCTAAGTTTAAAGATGATATAAAAATTCCAATCCCTTCTGTATTCCTATATATTTTCATCTTATAGGTTTTTATATTACGTAGCTGCTGATGCTTATTTTTGTTGTTGCTCTTTCCCATACTAAGTACCAACTGAATGTGATGCCTCATGAAAACTGCCTGTAATGAAACACCTTTGTCCTGAGGCAGCTTAGAGTTGAATCACCAGGATGAGAAAGTTGAGTAACAAATAGTGTGAGGTTTAGTCATCCACAGCAGCTTCCCTGCAGCTGAGCTTCACTCCCGAAAATTGGCACTGCCTGGTGCCTTGCCTCGTTTTCCCTCAAAACAGAGGCATAAAAATAATGAGTATTTATCACATAATAATGTCACAAATGAGTTATTAAGCAGCGAGTGAGTTGACTCTCACAAGCTGAGTTAATCATGCCACCCTCATTAGGGAGAGGTTTGTATCTACCTTTCCTCACATGGTCTCTGCTTTTCTCCCCCTGGAGTGGATTGTTTTGCTGCTGGTGCTTAATCCCTGTTGAGCAAAAAGAAAAAGATACTGGGGTGAAGGAAAAAGTCCTTTTCTGTTGTGAATCTTGTGGTAAAATAGAGAGTATTCAACTATATATTGGTAATAAATTGACAGTGAGAGGGAGCCTGTAGAGTTCTGGTGGATAGAGGGAATTGATATAGGAAGGAAGGGGTGGCTGCTCGTGATTGTGGCTGTCTCAAGGGATGATGGAGCTTAGCAGAGCTGGGAATATTTCATGGGGAAAATAGGACTGGGAAAAGCACAGTGGGCTGTTGCTGAGGGTAGAGTGCTGTGTGTGTCAGATCTGAGATGCTGAAAGGCTCCCAGTACAGTCTGCTAGTGGGATGGAGGGTGAGTTGGGCTAATAAAGGCTGAGAAGGAATCTGGTCACTGACCTGGAAATAAAAAGTAGATTCTTATGGGAGTCATGACCTGTCCGCCTCCTGCTTTTGCTTTTTCTCTTCCATCATTGCTCACCAGCAAAGAAAAGAGCCAGAGGACAGTGTTGTGCATGCAGATTGGCTGATTTGAGTGGAGGTGGTGGAACAGCAGGAAGCTTTTTATTATCTGCTGAGGAAAGAGATGCAGATAGATGGGGAAAATGCAGAAAAAACAATCCAGACTAAAGGATGAAGCCAGCAGAAATACCACCTAGATACAGAGGGGATAGGTCAGATAACAAACACTATTTAGCAATTGGTGAAGTGCAGAAAGTTCATCATAACCATGGAGAAACTTAGTTTTTTTTAAGAAATAGTGATTTTGACTTTCTAAGTGTATTTGTGTCATTTTATTAAAGTGAAGATTCTATGAAGCCATCTCTTCCCACCCATAAAAATGATCTGGAGTCACAAAGCAACAGCAAAACAGGGAGTGTAGTTTTCAGTAATTTTGGATTTTGTGTAACAAGCCTTTAGTGTACTTTGTAAATTTTTAATATGACATAAAGAGACAGACAATCCAACACTGGACAAGAAATATGTTTTATTAATTTCCAACTGCCACTATAAATGTTGCAAGAAGCTAAAATCTTGGAAGTGTCTAGTTAGCTGTCTCTTGGTAATACCTTCTCAGTATTAACTGAGCAGTTTCTGGTTACTCATAGTAAAATGAAGAAATAATTCACTAAAGCTCCTAGAAATGAAATAGTAAGAGAAAGTAGCGAAGTAGCTGTATTTATTTATTTTTAGTCTTGGCTTCAAGGTATCTCAATTTTAGTAAGGTCAAGCAGAATCTGGGAGGATCTACAGAATGCCAAATGCTCACCCCCCTAAGCTCCTAAAGCATTTCTGTCTCTGAACAGTAATGCTTTCCTGGACATCTTCTGTATCAATGTTATCTTAGGAAATTCAAAACAGAGGCTGCATGTAGCCCTGCTTCTAAACCTTGTGGTCAGAATTAAGCCCTAGCTGAGGGAAATAAGCTTGAAATAATAGAAGTACTCAATGAAGCCAGAAGCATTGCTTAAGCATTGCTTTCTTGGCTTCCCAAATTACTGTGATAGAGTGACCTAAGGAAGGTGTCAAGGAAAAAGGAAAACTGTCCCACTGAGCTGTAAATTGAAACTCTGAAATATGAGTCTTTTATTTATAAATCTATATATCCTCTAGATTATAGTATTAGAAAGAGTTTTATTAACAGTGGACTTTAAATAACTAGCTTAAGTGCCCAACTTTCACATGAAATAAAATAATCTCAGTATCATTCAGTGCTATAAATTTTCTATCTCAAGTGAGCTTGATTGCAGTAATTGGTACCCTTGATAAGCTGTTCAAGGTTTCTGCCATTATATTTTGCCTTATGTTTAAGAACATTAGAAGTGACCAAATGCAGTTGTTGATGTTTTTACATCCTACTCTCCCCATATTAATGGGAAGCTTGGAATGAGAGAACTGTTTGACAGTCAGGATGGAGATAAGATAGAGAACCACTGGCAAGTGCTGGCTGGATCCCTTTCTAGCTAAAACTGCCAGGTAGTTTTTACCCCTCAGCAGATTCTAAAAGGTAACCTGAGAGTCATTCCCAATTAATTTTTACCTTGCTTATGTTCCAGGGGAAGAGACTTACTTTACAACATGATACCAATATTGAAGCTTTTAAAAAGAAACCAAACAGACAAAACCGCCACAACAGCACAAGTTCTTTAGGCACCATCAACTTTGGGGTGTTACTTTTACTAAGACAGGGACTCAGTGGGTGGAATTTGTAGGCAACTTCATGCAGGTTCAGCCTCTGCTGAAAGCCCTTGTGAAATTCGGAAGTTTTCCAGGAGGTGGCAGCAGGACATTGATGGAATAGCAAAAGACGTTTCGTTCCTATTAAAATTGTTTCTCTAATCCGGAGGCAGACTGTTGGTTCACTAGAATTCCATAATCTTAATGGGAATTATGGTCTGTTTTCACGAGGTTTTTTTTGGGGGGGTTTGTTATGGAAAGGTTGGTTGTTTGTGTTGCTTGGTTGCCCAACTGTGAGCCTTTTTTTTCCTATCCTTCTTAAGAGACTTCTCTTACATGACTTAGTAATTTTTTGGTTCACTTTAATGGTCAAAAGCAATGACATTTTGGGAGTAAGGAAGGTGTAGAAAGGTGCTTAAAACTGTAGGTAAAAGGCATCCTTATGTTGCAAGGAAATTGTTGGGTTTGGATTACAGCAACCATATAACAAGTATAAAAATGCATATAGGTGCACATATAAAAGTTGGCCCATATCTGCTTGAATTTGGAAATGACATTGATTAAACAGGCTTGTGGCAGTGATCTGCACCTCATCTGGGGGTGGAAATGGTGCCTTGCATGCCTTGTGCAGTGTGGGAGTCAGAAGGTACAACTCAAATATGATTTCTTTGGTGGAGAAAGGCTCTGCCTGCTGTTGTCTCCTTCCCATTATGTCCATCTTCCTTCCTAGTTCTGCCCTTCAGATTGTATCATCCCTGTGCCTGTTCTCATGCCTGTTACCCACTTTATTTATCACCACTCACAAGTCAATGTAGAATAGTCTGAGCACTGTGAAGAAAGAGACCCTGGGAGCAGCATCACTTTGAAATATTATCTTTGTGTGGGTTGTGCTGATTCTTTGCTGCATTTTGCTGCATGATCACAGTGCAGGTTAGGAGCACCCATTCAGTCACTGGTTGCATTTTCCTGCTGGGCTGTGGGTGCTTCATTCATCCCTTTAGCTCAGGTTAGCGTGACTTTTCGGAGCATTGAAATTTGTGCTTTTTACAGGAGATGAGGAAAGCTGTCACTAGCAAGGAACTAAACTTTCCTTAATATACCCCTTATTTCTGTGTTAATTCCTATTCTGTGCACTAGAGGCAGTTCTCACATCTTACTTCTGTGTAGCCAGGCTGCATTCATTTGTATGTTGGATTTTTTTTTTTTGTTAGTTCATTTGTTTCCTTCCTCTTCACCTTCTCTTTCCATTTAAAAACATCCTTAAAGTTGCTGGATCATCTTTGCAGTTGTATTCTCTACTCCTTCCATCCAGTCTTTTCACTTTGGTATAATATCTGTCTTGGTGTTACCTGGATATGATCACAGTGGGTTGGGAAGCTTATTCCTGTTTTGTGTTTGCACCTTTGTGTGTTCAGGTGTGTTCAGTGTAGGGTAGCCTGCAATTAATATTGTATTTTGAACATAAGTTAGAGCAGGTCTTCTGGTGGAGATGGTATCTAACTTAAATCGGGAAAGTGTTCAAACTTCCACACTGTAGTTTGTACCTTTTAGTGTCCAACAGCAGCACCCATGGATGGTGGAAGGAGAAACCTCACAGCCTGGCTTGGTCTCTAGCTGAGAAATGGCACCTTGCCTTGGGTAATTAATTAGTCACTTGCCATACAAGTCTGGGTGTCCTGAGGAAATTAGGTAAATTGATTGGATTATTTTAATTTTTAAATTAATAAATCAATCTCAGTGTTTGTGCCGTGTGAAGGGGAAATAAGTCTGTAATTACCTGTACTCTGCACTAACAGTTTACCTGATTCCTTTCAGAAGTGGGTTTTTACATTCTTAAATTTTTGTGAAACTATAAATTCAGAACAGATTCTAAACAGATTCATCATCTATGAAAAGAAACTTTATCAAGATAATGTAAAATAACATATATCCTACATGCTTTGGAAATCCTGCAGACCACAGAGAAACATTTTACCTAATACAGCATTACACCCTAAAAACAATACAATGCTGCCAGACCACAAAACATCCGCAATTTGGGACAGCAGATGTTTCTACACATGCTTCTTTTTAAGACTAAGAAGCAACACAAGGGAAAATAAAAAGTTGAACATTGAGGAAAAAAATGTAATATTGTAGAGCTGGGGGGAAACTGGATGGACAGAGAGATGTGAGTAATTAGTAATTAATTCCTAAGAGTGCTAGGAAGATGTGGAAAAGTATTTGTCAAATGGAAACATATGTATGTGAAAGGAATTTTTTTTTTTTGGTAACTTGTTCTTAAATGCTATTTTAACTTTGTATTAAAAATAGCATGTTCACAAAAGCAAGAATTAGTTTGAAGTACAAAAAATCCTGTCATGCTATGCCTGAAAAGACTACCAATTACTGTTTGAATTTTTTTTTTTTAAATTTTATTTTTTTTCCAGCACCGGATTGCTGTAACGCCTTCTAATTATTTTTAAATTTTATTTTAACTTCAGCTGATCCCACAGTTAAGGACTTAATTGGAGGCTTCACTGCTCTGCATTACGCAGCCATGCATGGCCGGGCGAGGATTGCGCGCCTGATGCTGGAATCTGACTACAGAAGTGACATTATTAATGCCAAGAGCAACGACGGCTGGACTCCCCTGCACGTCGCTGCTCACTACGGCAGAGACTCCTTTGTCAGGCTCCTCCTGGAGTTCAAGGCTGAGGTTGATCCGCTCAGTGATAAAGGTACTACACCACTCCAGCTGGCCATTATCCGGGAGAGGTCAAGCTGTGTGAAAATCCTCCTGGACCACAATGCCAACATCGACATTCAGAATGGTTTCCTGTTACGATACGCTGTGATCAAAAGCAATCACTCGTACTGCCGAATGTTCCTCCAGAGAGGGGCCGATACAAACTTGGGGCGCTTGGAAGATGGACAGACACCTTTACACTTGTCTGCTCTTAGAGATGATGTGCTTTGTGCACAAATGTTGTATAATTACGGAGCAGACACTAACACAAGGAACTATGAAGGACAGACCCCACTGGCTGTTTCAATAAGTATTTCTGGAAGTAGCCGACCCTGTCTGGATTTCTTACAAGAAGTGACAAGTATGTATGTAAGAGAAGTTAATCACAGGACACAATGTCCTCGAAAAGCCTTCTTTGAATTTAGCCCCAGAAAAAAAAAAATTCTTCCTCTCTGCCCCTTGATGCTATTTAAATGCACTAGAAAATTTCTGGGAAGGTGAAGGGATTGTGATACTGGGAATCTCTTACTCAGCAAAGGTGCTAATGTTAAGTGTACTTCATTTAAATTAGTTTTGTTTAAATATCTACGGGAAGCATTTATTTTAGAAGAGTGAACTGTAAAATCTATTTTATTTCTGGCCTTAGCACAGAAGATTTTTGAGTTTGGTTTTGTTGTTTGTTTAGGGGTTTTTTAGTGTCTTTTGTTTTGCTTTTTTATTGCCATACAAATCCTTGGCAGTTGATGACTTTTTCATCTGCACTACAACTAGGGCAGAAAAGAGCTTTGGCTGCTTTGTGTTCTTCCACATTCCCTCCTTCTCTCCCCTAAACCAGACAACAAAATGCCGCAGTTCATTCCTGCAGCTTGGAGGGGTTTCATGTGCTGTGTAGCTTTGATTTGATTTTGTTGATGTCTTTGAAATATGAGAGATTTTAACTCATCGTGACTTCTGATATTTAGAAAAAGTATTGGGCTCCTAAGATGCTGATCACTTTTGATTACCAGGTTTTGGTACTGGATCTACTGAAGGTTTTCCTCTCTCAACATGGAATACTGTACTAATGTTTCATATTCATAGTATTGCCTAAAGCATTTAGGAATTGCTGATAAGCATTTAGCAGAGTTTGCCAATTGGAACATGTTAAGACAGCCTGATAAATTATCATCCAGCTAGAATGATCTCTGCACTGCAGAGGATGGGATATTTCATAAATCCTTTTTTTGTCCCCTACATCTCCTTTTATTTTTTTGAATGTGGTAATTTTTTAATGAGAATTAGATACCCTGTATACTCCGTAAAGAAACTGAAAGTCAGTGTGGGCTGGAAGTGAATCAGCTGAGATCTGTTGTCAGTAGCTAACACAAATAAGCATTTGGAATTTCCTTTCTTTTTCTACATGATTTGTGGTGTTGTTTTTGTTCATATCTGAAATTGAAAGAGAATTTCTGGAAAGGTGGAAGTTGATAATAAGAAATACAAGCAATTAAGCAATTTTGGTTTATTTTGCCTGCCCCTTCTCATTCAAACACATTTCTTTCTGGTTTCCTTTTTGGAAACCTCTCACTGTATAGTTGCAGTGTCAGGGATTTTAGGAGATGATATAATATCCAGACTTGCAGTTTTCCAGTCTTAGGGTGTATCAGTAAGCGTGAAAGCTTAGGCTGCTCCCGTGTTTCCTCAGTGTCTAAAGACCAATGGAAACAGGTACTGTGACTTTCAGCTTGCAGATTCCATACCTTAAGGGTTTAATGTTAAGTGAGAAGCAAATTCTGCTACAGAAAAAAGTGGCTTTAATTTGTGGCCCGTGTAACAGTGTTGGAACTCTCCCAGTTTTGTGCTGTTAGAGGGAGAACTGGGAAAACAGTGCTGACAAAAACACTTCAGCTCTGTGCTTCTGAGCAAAATAATTATCAATATATGTTTACAAACCACTGTAAACAAACTCTGCTGCCCTTTTTATAAATATCCAAACACTGTCTTCCCTGCTTTTCATGAATAATTACTTTAATAAGAAGCTGTGTAAGAGATGAGATGCATAAAGAGCAGGCTGGCATTTTGGTAGTGGAGTTCCCAGTTAAGTCTGACTGTACAGGGAATTGTTGAGATCTCGTGCTATAGCACTTTGGGGAAGAATCTTGTTTGTGAGTCTACCACAATATGTGTTTTCTAGAAAAAAACTTTACAAAATTTTTGGGCAATTCTTCTATTGGAATTCTTCCTGAAACTCTTCTGAGGTTGGCAACTGTGCCTTATTTGTGGGGCTTAACGGGAATTTCAGTTTATTTGAATTTTATACTAAATGCTTTATGTAGAAATCTATAGCTGTAAGTTTTATATCTGCATCTGAAGTTTTGAAGAGTATATTTGATAGTAAAACAGGAAATAGTTTTTATTTTTTACAGTAGATTAACATTTTTAAGGCTAAAGAAAAATAGTTATAAATTATCATAGTTATCAAACCGATCTGTGTCTTCAAGTGAAAGCAGTTGCATGCTGCATATAAATGCGATACTATTTAGTAGCCTACATGTAAGATGTGAGTAGCTATTTTTATTTTTTATACTTGGAAAACATATTTGTACAGTTTCAGTTTCTCAGAAAACATCATTTGTGAATTTCTTTTTGTTTTGGTAGGTATTGTAATCGGTAATAATGGCAGCCTTTAGCCCAGGTCCCCGGTTGGGAATAACAGGCAAGAAACCAAGCTCTCAGAAATACTCAGTATTGGCCCTGAGAGTCTGCAAGAAGATATTGGATTTTGGGGTTTGACCCTGAAGGTCTGATATTCTTCCTGGTTACAGGTAGAGATTCCTTTGCTCCTAGAATAATTCCAAGAGGAAGTTATTCTATAGTTGTGTTTCAGTATGTAAGCACAAAGCTGGAAGTTAGGAACAACAGAGTTTTTGACCATGAGTCTGCTGTTGACTTAGTGTTCAGACTTGTGTGTTTTTCCCCCTCTCTCTTTTTTACAACACAAAAATAAGCAAAGTCTCCCTGGGAAAAAAAATACTGCAGCTGAAAACTGTTCAATGATTTTATTGATCACCTTCCTTCTCCTTATCTGTATAACACTTTCCTATTTCAAGAAACCTTTATTGACAGCTACCATAGTACCTAAGATCATTTGATAAAGAGTTGGTTTGGAGCAGTGTAAATGTTTCTATTTTCATATGGTCTGAACCTACCTCTTCAGGAATGTTGTTTGTGTTAAGCTTGGAATGCACAAATGCAAATTAAAATAGAGATGTGTGTATATGATATATAAGAAGATAGAGATACATAGAGACTTTTACTAGTAGTGTATATATTTATAAAATTAGTGTGCAATCACAGCCCTGGATGAAATTATTTATTTTGAAGTTGAATGGGATTTGGGAATATTAAAACTTACAAAACGAATGTGGGAGGTAGAAAAAATGCAAATATTAGAAAAAAGAGCCTAAATAAACTTTAAGATACTAGAAATTTCAATTAAGATCTTTAAAGAAGGGAATTTTAAAAAACCTGTTAACTTGCCCCTCTTCATAGCCCTCCTTTAATTGAATCTGTGTTCAGCTGAGGAGCAGGAGAGGCTGTGAGGAGCTGCTGCTCTGTGTCGAGGCAGAGAGCTCAGAAAATGATCTGGCCAGAGCAGTGTGATGTGGCTGGTGTGGCAACAGGTATCAAAGAATTCAGTTCTGGAACAACATATAAAGGTCACCCAGTGAGTTTAACTACAAATGTTTCAGCTGCATTGCTTTTTTTAATTTTTCAAAGGGCAGATCTTTGGCTTTGATTAAAGAGTGTAATTTTGTGTTTAAATTTATATAGCACTATAAATGTGCAGAAAAACTGAGGCAGAAGTTCTGTGAAGGAAATCCTTAGACATCCTTTGTCTCTATCCCTTGGCTAAATCAAGATGACTTTTTACTAGAATTTTTTTTTAAGTGGAAGAAGATTTTTAAAAGTTTCTCTCTGCATAGTTTTAACTTCTATGAATACAGAAGTGTCGTAGTGAATTAAGTAGATTTCTATGTATTTTATTTCATGGATAATTGCAAAGGAAATGGTATTTTCATGTTTGTAATAACATAGAAGATCTTTCCTGGAATCTCAGGCTTTACTTGTTTCCTTGGGTGCTGCCGGAAATCTTGCAGTGATGATTGAGGTCTGCTTTGTCATCCAGTTACACAGAGAACTAGGATAAGGAGATTGTTTTATAACTTTCTACTCTACAGGTGACTATATTAAGTAGTTGAATCATATCGTGTAGCTGTATACAGTAATTTACTTTGAAAGAATTTTTTAAGAGGCCTTTGTAAAAAAATTAAAGACTATTTTATATGTGATATTTAAGGTACAGCTGTGCTCTACTCCCATTTGTACTCCTATGCTCTACTCTGCAAAAATAATCTGAAAATAGCCTAACAATGCATCTTAATGCATCTTGTCTTGATGTTCAGAGCACTTTACTTACTGTCTCCTAAAAATAGATAAACATTATGGTGTTGAAATTCTTAGCTGAATTTCCATAGCAATTTCAGTGAGACTGAATTTACAGAGATGTTGCGAAGTTTTTTTTTTAAAATACCTTTGCAACCATATAATTTCATTGCCAAATACACCTATTAAGTATAACATGGAGCCTTACTGGCATTCTGCTTTTTCATATAGGAATTTTCAGTCCAAAATAGTACATAATTTCTGTGCCAGATAGACTGAAATTTAATAGACATCTAAAACTCATTATGGGGAATCATTTTTCAGAGACCTATGGAAACATATGTCAGGCTCAGACATTCTAGCAGAGGTGTACTGAACACAATATTAAATTAGAACTTTTAAAATAACTTGTATGATATCCAGTTAAAAAGAATCAAAGCTCTCCGTGTCCTGTCGAGCTGAAGGAATTTATTCACGCTCTCAGTGGACACTCTGTAATGGTACACTCATCCTCCATGTCTGATATTAATCTTTTAGGCCTATAGATTTTTTGATATTAGCTTTTTCTGAGGTTTTGAATGCTGGAAAACCAGATATCCTCTCCGATTATTCTGTTGTTTTTTACAGAGTACAAGCCAGTGCATTTCCAGAACTTGAGACCTATTGCACTGAGCAGCTGAATTCCCGTTTGGCTCAGCCTCAGTCATTTTCTGGGTGATCCCAGCCTTTCCCTATGATCCCCTTCTTGTGCATCCTCCCCAGTGTGTTTCATGGCTGGTGGGTGTGAGTTTCCACTTGATAAATTCAATTATCTTTTTCATTTCTCCCCCTCAAAAAAAAGCCAACAAATTCAGAACTCAGTTGAATTGCTGGCAGTAGCTGCATTCCTTCACCGCTGTGAAATAAGGGATGGATTTAAGGGTTTGCTGTAGAAATAAATGCTTTTCCTGGTATTCTAGAGGAACTGAGCTGTTGCCAGCATACATCAGCCTGGTTTCAACATATTTTTGTAAAATGTTTCAGAAGATTTTTATTTTTAAGTTCCCTTTGTAGCTAAAAAGAAATTACCAAATGGTTTCTTGCTACTGTTTTCAGCCTTTCAGAATTCCCAGGAGGGGCAGAAGCTCAGTTTGAGAAATTCCACTCTAAGGTTTTTTAGAGCGATGCATTAATATTGTAGAGAAAACTGTGGGCGGCTTCTGAAATATGTCACTGATGTTATTTTTCATTTTTTAATTTCTTCAGAAACAGCCTATCCTCTTCAAACCAATGACACTGATTGTTTGTTTTAAAAGTACTTTTCTTTTAGTAGTTAGAACAATACATCAGAGGGGATCTTCTTGCAGCCTACAATGTATTAATTTCAGTTACTCCCAAGTTTTGTCTTGGGTAACAGAAAGGTCAGTTCATGATTTTTGCATTGTATGTTTACATGTATTTTTTGCTTTGTATCTGCAGTGGAGGAGATGGGTAGGGATTCCCCTTTTCCAGCTTTACAGTACTGGATGAAAATCCCCAAAAACCAGTGTTGTCAGAGACATCACAAATATGCCTTAATGGTCTTTAAATATAGACTTACTGGGTGAATTAGTGTTTTATTTCTTGGGGAGCATTGTCTGCAGAGGGAAGGCACAGGTATAAATGCAGAGCAGTATTAATAGTGCCACAGTTCTTTGGCCAGGTAGCAAATCTTAAATGGAAGTTTTGTCTGCCTCTGGGACAGAACAGCAAGCTCAGATATCATCCCAGAAAAATCTTGAAACTGCAAAAACAAAAGGAATGGAGTTTTGAGTGGAAATTTAGGTTAATTGTAATAATTTCTTGCTGTTAAAACATGGGGTTTTTCCTTTTGCTTTACCAGCAAAGGCTGATCTTTTAATAATGATTTAAAAGGCTCATTTTGTTATTCAAGTACAATAATTATTTAAGTGGGGGAAAGCTCAGAAACTTACTTTGTTAGCAGCTGAAGGACTGATTTAGGAAAATGCTTAAATTTTATATATACTGAAGTCAGCTGCATCTAGATTAAAAAATCAAAAAGCAATTCCTGTCAATTCTTTAAGCTCATGATTTACATTTCTTCTGTTTGGAAGAAGCTTCTCTGACAGGTTTGGGACACTGTACACAAGAATTGCATTGGTGGGGATTTCTGCTTTCCTTTCCAGCACAGAGCACAAGCTCTGGAAGGCAAGAGATGAACTATGCTTTTTTTTTCCTGTAATTAATACTTCTAATTTATTTGATTACTGCTTTAAAGCTTGCAAAATAAATTGACTGCAGTGTGTAATGATTTGGTGAACAAATGAGCAAATCCAGAATAACAGCAACAAGGTGGCCCTTCAGGGATGTGCTGGATGTTTTTAAGGTGATCAGTACTTTTATGTGGCTGTTTTGCATGATAGTGGTAATTAGGCCAGTCGAACCTTTCATGTTTGTGGGGTTTTTTGTTTCTTTCTCTTTTAATTCTCTTCCTTTCCAGCATACTTGCCTAAGTAACTTCCCAAACTTGTGATGCAGGATATAACCAAAGTCGCTACTTCCTAATTGTTTTTAAAAAGAACTTTATTCATCATTTAACTTGTCTCACTTTGCCAAGTTACTAATAACATTTTTCATTTGCCAAACTAAGGTTCACTGACATCGGTCCGTAATCCTTTATTTTTTTTCTTTTTCATTCAGATGCAACCAAGAATGAGTAAGTGTTCCAGACACCGTTTCTAATAAATCACAAATGCATTAATAACCCTGGAATTTGCAAGGCATGACCTAAGACACCAGCAGCCACTAGATGTAGCAACTGGTGCTTAACACTGGAAATGTCCATTGTTAACACATTCCCAGGAAATATTTTTTAGGCTTATCAGGGGAAAATGTCATACATTTGATAATCGGGTCTTTTTGAATTAACTGATGACCAATTTCTTCTGGGTATTTTAAGTTGTCTGTTCCTTTATGTTCCCAAAAACCACATAGGATGTTAATTAAAAGGCATTTATTTCTGAAACCAGAAATCAGTGTCTCATAGCTGATTTATTGTGTACTCTACTACAGAAAATACACAAAGACCTCTAGTCCTTTATCATTTCTAGTGCTGCTGTTTGCAGTGAACTTTTGAAGCAGTGCATCCTTTCTGAACCCTGTTTTAAAGCATCAGAACTATTTCTTTATCACCATTAAGACTGATTGGTTTCTTACCAAAATAATTTTCCTTTCCCTGAGGTTTGAATATCTTGCTGTTGCCTAAATTCTTTCCTTCAGGTGGAAAAAAAAATTCCAAGAAGAAACCACTGGTGGACAAAATAACCATTGGTCTGTGTTCTAAGTCATGGATGAAGGGTTTAACTAAAAATAAATTGACATTTAGGTGGTGATAAGTATAATAAAAGTATTTTCAACTTACATAAAGGAAACTCAAATTTTCATGTTTTTTTAATTTCAAACCTAATTTCTTTAAAAGCAGGCTGAGACTTTTTTCATGCATTACTTCTGCTGGCTTGCCCTGGATAATTTCAGTACTTAAGATAAATCCCAGTGTCTAAAAATCCCTACCTGTCTGTCAGCCCATTTCTATAGATACCAACAGAAGCACCTACATTGTTCAGGGTGCTGAGTATTTTGAATTTGACAGTCATCAGGTCCCATAACCAAGTCTTGGCTTGGAGGAAAAAAAACCAGAAAGAAAAAGAGACTTACACAGTTAAGTCGATGATCAAAATATTGATTAGCACAGCTTTGATGTGTTACTGGAATAACTCCAAAAAAGCTGTAGCAGAATGAGGAAAAAGCACAAAGGCAGGCAGTTTGTTCAGAGGTTTGGAGTGGTTCCCATGTTGGGGGTTATTAATTGGAGTTTTCAGCTTTGGGAAGAGGTACTCAGCATGAGTGGAGGATGGAGGTTTATATAAAGGTATGTAAAATCATGACTGGCGTGGGAACAATTATTCATTATTTTCTTTGTAACTCAAAGAATGGCAGGCATGCAACAAAGCCATCAGGAAGGAGATCTAAAATAAATAAAATTACTTTGTAGTTTTCCAGCCAACGCCTAATTATATTGTGAAATTTGTTGCCACAGGATGTTTTGGATACTGAAAGTATGAATGGGTTCAAAAAACACTAGAGAGATTTACTAAGGGCAGGCTATTAAAGACACAGATCTGTGTGCAATCTCTGGGCTAGGAAGGCCCAAAGGCACCAGTGCTGAAAGCTAGAAGGGTTTAGTGGGGCAGGATTTCTCAATGTCTCTTGTTCTGCTCTTTTTCTTTCTTCCTTGGGATCCGTTGCTGGGTGCATTCAGATACAAGACTTGATTAAATTTTCTGAGATTATTTTGGATAGAGGGACTGAATGCCAACTGTTTCTCAAGGTGTTTGATTTTGAGTAGTTTCCTGGTAAGAGTGAGCTTAAAGGGGAATTGATTATTTCAGAAAATCCTTGCCAGGAATGGTGGAGTTTGTGTGATGTCAGTAGAGCTTTTTCCTCTGTGGATAGTGGTTAATTCACATTTTCATCCCTTTTTGTTTGACAAGGGTTTGGCTGCATCCAAAGCTTGAAGGCTTTATCTTTTCATTAGAACTGAACGAAAACCCCAATCTTTAACTCTGCCACAAGATCCTGGAATAACTTTTATAAATCCTCAGTCTCTGAGGAAACTTCCTAGTCCTGTTACAGCTGAACTTAAAAGTTTCTGTCTCATTGTTTGAAAGAAAAGCAAGACTGAGGGGTTTTTCCCCCAAGGATAGAAAAAAAAATCCACCAAAAGTTAAATGGAGGAGTTCTGCTGTTCTGTAATGCATAAGCATATGTTGCCACCTGGTGGGAATGTTCACATGGGTGAAATCACTTTACACTGGCATCAGTAAAATTATGTGCATGTAAAAATGTTTTTAGGATTCACCCTTGATTTCATTGAGTTCATTAAAAAGGTATTAACTTGTAATTCCCTTGTAATTTTTCCCTTCCCTCTCCCTCTTAGGAAACAGCAAACCCCTGTCATTTTGCAGAGTAAATGATGTCTTAAAATACCTTTAAAATATGATAATTTTATTTTTATCTGTTCCTTTTGTCTTTTCAGGACAGCCCAGAAACTTGCAAGATCTATGCCGAATTAAAATCCGTCAGTGTATAGGCCTTCAAAACCTCAAACTACTTGATGAACTACCCATTGCCAAGGTCATGAAAGACTACTTAAAACACAAATTTGATGATATCTGATATCCATGAAGAGAGGAACTCTGAGCAAGTTTAGTTCTATTCCAGATACTGAAGAGGCTTGTTGCCTTGCGTAAAGTATATCCTATGCAAATTCTGATTTTTCTGTGAAGTCAGAAGGCAGGTATACACTTCCTTGGGTTTTTTATACCACACACTAGAAGGTCTTAATTTTTGGTTTCTTGGTCCAAGTTTACAAGGTCCAAGCTTTCTATACAATATTGCATTTTAAGAATTGCTGTTGGTTTTTTGTTTGTTTTCACATTATGTGTGCAGACTTGCTGTGGAGATGGAAGGCAGCCCCTTTGAGGGAAGTGGTTGGTTTGAATTGGCATGCTGAGCAATGATGCAAGAACATAAAAGTTTGGAAATCAAGGCACCAGTCCTGCAGAAGGATACAGACAGACCTCCAGAGCCCTGTTTGTTAGGACCCCTGTCTCTGCCAAATGTTTGATTTTGCAGGACAGAGGGAAGAGTGGATAATCAACATGTCCTCGGGTACTGTTTAAATATAATTTGGAAATTGAGGAAAAAAATGCAGTTACCCTGTTCAATTTGAGGGTCTATACATTGGCTTTTCTTTCCTTCCTTTTTTTTTTTTTGTTTGTTTGTTTGTTTGTTTGTTTGTTTGTTTTTTGGGGGGTTTTTTGGTTTTTTGGATTTTTCTTTTCCTAATTACTGTAGTTGGGATGCCCAGAAAATTCAGGCCTCTTTCCCAACATTCCCTGTTGAATGGGCTG
Organism: Illadopsis cleaveri; assembly: GCA_013399915.1. NCBI lineage: Eukaryota > Metazoa > Chordata > Aves > Passeriformes > Timaliidae > Illadopsis > Illadopsis cleaveri. The sequence continues at coordinate 541,762 of VXBB01005697.1, forward strand.
TTTGTAAGTCTGTTTTTAGCAGTGACAGTACACTACAGAGAGGCATAGCCTCTGTATTTTTTACATTAACTTAAGAGGAAACAAATTTAAATTTTTTGAAGCCAATGTATTCTGTTGCTCATACAGTGCCTCCTGTGCAATAATCTCTCTGATGTATTTTCCCTTGATGTGTGATTCCCCCACTATTCCTCATTTAGGCTCAGTGCATTATTTGTGAGAGCAGGAGCTGCTGCCTCACTGTAGTGTTGATGTGACATTACAAAAATGATGCAGCAGTTGCTGTTCATTATTGCTCCCTGAATTTCATGAATGTATAACCTGCTTTATTTCACTTTCAATTGAGATTTTATGTACGGGTTTTCAAGCCAAATTGTGTCCACTTTAAAAAAAGAAAGTGAATTGGCCAAACCATTTTTTTTTTAAAGCAGCGCAGGGGGCGGGGGTTGTTTTGATTGCTCTGAAATTCAGTTTGTTTCAGGTTAGAGAGCTGGAAGTGCACATAAGTTATTAACTAAGAAGAAAAGCCCCACTGTCATTGAACATTCAAATTTTGCAATTATTCTGAAAGCAGAAACTGAGAGGAGTGCTGAATGTGTCTTTCAAACCAGGTATCAAAAGATCTGTTGCAGAGTTTTGTTTCTGATTGTAGGAAAAAATTAATTTCTTGATCAAAAGATTGGGCCAAAACATGCAGTTGTTTCCCTCCCTTTATTTTCAAGGCATTACAGACTCAGCATAAGGTTCTTACCAGTGTTCTCTACTTTTATTTTGGCATCTGCCTGGCTCCAAAAGAGCCCCCCTGATAGTAGGAGTGCTTTCGTACCAGTTGCACCAACTGGAGTGGGAGATGAAAGGAATGATGATGGCTTTTAAGTTTCACACTGTCACTTTCAAAATAGTTAGAATTAAAAATAGGAAAAGCAAGATTAAGGCAGGTAAACTCATTTAACTCTGCTAGTTTCTTTTAGTATTTGATAACTCTGGACTGCAGCTCCCCGAGAATGAACCTGATCACTGCTAATGGATGCACCGGAACCATGGCAAGCAAGGAGGATTATCTGTCCCTATTGTGCTTGGCATTGCATCAGGTTTCCAAACAATAAGGGATTTTGGAGATTCATGCCTCAGAGGGTTGGGAATGGGATGTTGAACCTTTTTATCTCCAGCTTGTACCGGTTCAAGTCCAGCTGCTGGAGCAGTGACCAAAAGTTCGCATGTCGGCAGTGTGAGCGAGCAAGTCCAGCCTAACACTGGGTTGTAGAGCCTGTAGTGCTTCCTCCTGGTTGTATCTGTGGAGTAGAGACAAGTTGTGGGGTGTGAGCAGGAGCTTGAGTATGGCTCGAGTCTCTTGGCCCCTGTGGAGGGAAGATCAGCCATTCCAATCCTTGAGCTCTCCAGTGCTGAGACAGGGCAGACTGGCAGGTTTTAACACAAATCTTCCATTTTCTGACATGAGACCAGGGTCTTAAAACTGTTTTCTTTAAAAAAACAATACAAAACAGACTTAGTATTGTTCACTACACTTGTGAGTTGGTCTAAACCAATGTCTCCTTCCCCACTGAATTTTTACAGTAATATTTTCTAAGGTAATCTAGAGTATATTTTAGTTGCAATCTATATTAAGGCAAATTATTTGTTCTGTCTGTTGCTGTGACTGAAGAAAATGATGAAAGACTTTGTTGGTAACAAGAATGCTATTTAATGAAGAAATGTGTAATTCCATTATTTATTGTTTGAGGTTTGTTTTTTGGTTATTTCTTTTAAGTAACTGACATCTAAAAGGGAACACACTTATGTTTCAGGCCAGTAAAAAGCCTTTCTCTTAAATTAATTTTCATCCTCTCCTCTCCCCAGGGTGCAGGGAATCCCTCACCCTTGTTTGCAATGCTCTTGTAGCTGGTTTCTCACCTGAATTCTTGCAAAGCACCACAGCACACATGGATCTGAACCCTCTGATAGTCCTGTGCACTGTCTCTGGTTATCCATGTGCTCAAGTGCAGATAAAGTAGGATCATTAATTTATAATCCCACCCAAATTTCAATAAAGGGGAATTTGGTATTTTTTTATTATTTTCAATATTGTGCACAAATACCTTGAAGAACAAACTGTCCTTTGTTTTTCATTCGGACTAGAATGTGGAAGGAGAAGAACATAATAGAGACTTGTGATGTAGCCTCGTTCCATTACCTTAAAATTCACGGTTGAACACTTTTAATAAACCTTAAAAAATTGGCAAACACACCAAAGAATCAATATGAGTAAAAGACTCTGATCATTAACAAACTGCAAACCTCATCCTTTAAAACAAAGCAGAAAGTTTTTGTAAATATTTATGTTTATAAATGTACAGCAGAGTAAGAGTGTTTTTTAGATTATTTAATTACCATATTTCTAAACTATTTACATTATAGACAATACTTGTTAGTTTGAAAAGCTTGAGTGGGTTGTTTTGTTTTGTTTTGGATTTGTTTTCTTTCTTTTTTTTTTTTTTTTTAAATTCACTATCACTCATGCTTGGAATAACTCTTGCTTCCTTGGAATAGCGTGGAAAATTCAGTTTTCTGGCTCTGGTTGGCAGTCATAGGAGGACACATCTGGACAAACTTTTCAGATAAATACCCAGAGGCAAAAGCAAAGATACGGCATCTTTACCAGGATGGGCTGGTTTGGAGGAAAAAACCTGCCCACAAGTGCAACTTCCATGCAATGCTGTGTTACCAGTACCATCATGTATTTTGTTCTTCCTTTGCAATGTAAGTTTTTTGCTTTGGGTCAATTTGAATTTAAAAAAAAAAAAGAAAAAAAAGAAAAAGAAAAAAGTTAAACCTGGTTAAAACCTATTTTGGGTTTATGTTCTGTTTATTTCTAATGTAATGTTTTAATAACATAATACCACTTTACACATTTTCTCTCAATGTTTGTCTGTCTCTTCTGCTCCTATTCACTTCTCCGGGTACATGATTCTGTAATGCATTTGGGACTCAAAATGCCCCCACAAATGGGAGTTCAGATGTCTCATGAGTTGGTAATGTGATTTTTTTTACCAGGAAATGAGGACGAAATCCTCATAGAACAGTTGGGGTGGAAGGGACCTTAAAGCTCATCCAGTCCCACCCCCTGCCATGGGCAGGGACACCTTCCACTGTCCCAGGTGGCTCCAAGCCCTGTCCAGCCTGGCCTTGGACACTTCCAGGGATCCAGGGGCAGCCACAGCTTCTCTGGGCACCCTGTGCCAGGGCCTCCCCACCCTCACAGTAAAACAAAACTCACTCTAGAGCTGGGTTTTGGAAGGGAGAACAAACTGGTCCTAAACTGGGAGTGGTTTGGTTTTCCCTGCTCAGATTCCAGCACAGTCACTTCACGGTTTTCTGACAGGTTCACTTCTCCTCCTCAAGCTCATGCGCTGACTAAGGTACAAAAATGACCAAACAGAGGCTGCATTTTAGGGTCTATTTACTGCTAATAAAAAAGGGGGGGAGGTTCATATAAATATTCCTGACACACAAATAGAAACTGGAACATTTGGGTTCAGTCATGAGAAAAATGTACAAGCAAAAGTTGCAGTAAGGTTTTGGGCTCTTAAAAATTTGGAGAGGAAGGAGACTAGATTTCAAGATGTTACTGCTAAAGGCTAGTAGGGGAAAAAAACGCTGTTTTCATGGCTCAGTAGCAATCTGCACAAACATCACTGGGAGAACATTCACTGTTCAACCAGCAGTTGTGTTTAGAGCTGCTGCTGATGGTTTCTAACAGACTGGCCAGGCTTTGGCTGGACTTTACTGAATGCTGTGCTAAAGACTTTGTTCCTGTTTATGTATCGTATTTCCTATTTGAGTGTTCACTTGTGAAGTTTAAAACAATTAATGGCTAATGTTACTACTTGGGAAAACCTGATTTACAAACTGTTGACAAATTACGTGTTTAGAATATACAATCTTTATATATATTGGTAGAAGTGGGTGATAGAGAAGTGTACTTACATGGGGTTTTTTTTTACCATATTGAATAACAAAAAATTAGAGTCTTTGAAAGAAAAATTGTCAGAGCAAAGAACAGGTTCTGCTGTGTGTTTTCCCACACAGGCTGGAGTGAAGCATTTCAATTCTCTTTGCTCAAGTCTCTCCCCTCTGCTTTAGTTGGGGTTACCACCCCCTAAAAGGTTTTATCCTGTTCTTGGCAATTGGAATAGGCTAAAGTGGTTTTTTTTTCCTTTATCACTGGCACACTGAGTCTCTGCTGTAGGATTCTACTCCTTGACTTATTAGCCAAAGTAAAGCTCAGCATGTGATTTAATCCCAGGGCAATAAGAAACAAAGCAGGTGTATGCACTGCTTTATGAAACCATGCTACCAGGAGTTCTTCAGCCAGTGCATTCCCCAGGGCACCACAATGTGCAGCTGGAACAGCAAAAAACTGGGATCGAAAGCTGTGCTGACTTTTATTGGGAAGTCTCCAGCTGTCTAGTGAAGAAGTCAGAGTTCCAGCTGTTTCCTCCACATCTGGGCTCCCTAGTGCTGCTGGCTGCTGTTTGTGAGGTCCCAGGTAAGTTCTGAATGTTGTCATGTTTGCGAGAAGGATGTTTGACCATCTCCAGAGGTGCTTGTGAAGGGTCTGGAAGCGTTTCTGAGCCTTCTGACTTGCAGGTTTCTCATGTGGCAGAGTTGGTGTACACTTAAAACAAGTGGGTTTGAGAGTGGTGGGTGCTACAGGGTCTGTATATCCTTCACTTCTGATCTGTTGCAGTGTTTTTACAGACCCCTCAGCATTCATTAAATACTCCTAAAAGGAGTGAGAAAGGTGAATGAAAAGGAGTTTACAGGCAGTACATTACAAGAGTAAACACTTTTAGTAGAAAACGTAGGTCTGTAAGTAACTGATCTACAGCAAAACCATCTATTCTTTCTTAAAGACCACAAAATTTGCCATAACTCTTCTATTCTGTCTTGCAGAAATAGAGTTTATTTGCAGTCTTAATAGACTCCAAATAGATAATCTCCTGTTCTGTCATGAGTAACTGGAAGTTAATGGAAGTGTTCTGCTACATTCTGTCCTCATGTCTGACTTGGACCATTGTAACTCCACTGAAGGTGGTGGTTACTCAACATTTAATCTGGTGTGAAAGAGCAAATAATTGCTTTGAATGGTCAGCTTGCAGTCCTGCTCCTTTTTTTACGGTCTAATGAGGAGAGTATTTTTGGAAGGTGTTTGTGAAACACTGAAGGAGCACTAGGAGGGATTCTGTAGTTCAAGCCAACTTTATAAGCAACCAGCAGACAATTTTATTTTTCTCCTGAGAACATTGCCTGTTTTACTAGAGTTACTTAAACTCTGATATCTCGTCCTGAGCTGGCGAGAAATTTCAGTTTGATGTTCCATATCTTGAGAAACTTAACAAGTCTGCTTATTCTGTAATACAGCAGATTGAAGTCAATCTGCAATGAAATGTAAACTTACTTTATTTTAAAGATTTAATTAATTTTGAAGCCATTAGAGATTAAATTTTGTATACATTAGCACGACAGCAGGTTCTTCTGTTCTTTGCTGAGTGTGTGATTGCTTGCAGTCTGCATTCACAGTGTGTTTAAAATAGAAGGTGGTGAGTTTGAATTACATCTCTGGATGCTGTGGATTTGGAACTGTCAGATCTGCCCTTGTCCATGATAAGTCAAAGGTGATGCTGGAAAAAGTTACTGTCTATGTCTTGTGCACCTACAAGCTAATACAAGTGGGATTTTTAGGTTCTCATCTGTTCCTACCTGACTACAGCATTTGCATGGAGTAATAGAAATCTAGATTCAGCTTAATTTAATGCTTGATTTTCAAACCTCAGAGTACCTGACTGCAGGATGTGGGTTACTGAAAATGACTTTCAAGTTGTGTCTGTCTCGAGCAGCCCAACTTGAGATCTATCCCCTGGCTCTCTTGGATATTGCTCATCTCATAATGGGTTTTAATATAGCTGCTAGGAAGCAAAACCAAATAATTTTTAGAGAGCAGTCAGTCTGAAAATAAAGTGCCCAGGATGTTTGGTAAGAGGATGAAGTTTAGATGTGTGTGGGATTGTGTGAGGGAGAGAGCAGAAAATGTGCCTTTTGATCTTACAGAAATGTTTGGTATGTGGGTTGCTGGGCTTAGAAGTTTGAACATCCTTAATATAAAATAATCTGTGTGAGTATTTGAGTCTGTTCCTTTTCAACTTTGTGTGAGTTATTTAATGGTTAGTGAGCCAGGAAAAAAGTCACTGTGTTTTCCAATGGTTCAGGCACCCTCCTGATGAGTGGAAGACTTGAATTAAAAGTTCCCATTCTGAACCAGGCAAAGCAATTAAGGATGGGGATTTGTACTCACATTCCCACTTTTTAGTGCTGTGATTACAGGTTTGTAAAATTGTGCCACAGAGAGAGAAAATAACAAAATTGTTACACAATCTCTGAGGCTGACCCCAAAAGGTCATTCAAAGCAGGTTCCCAGCTGCATGGATCCCAATCCTGATGTCTCCTGCTCTTGTGAAGAAATGACTAAAGCTCATGGGGCTTTTTTGTCCCTGCTTATCTGTAATTCACCTGAGAAAATTAACCCAGGCCTCTTCTAGTTCCCTGAGCACCTTACCTTGAGCTCTGGTGTGTTTGTGTTTGGGTGCCATGTCCATGGAGGTGCTCAAAGCCAGGCTGGATGGCTTGGAGCAGCCTGGAATAGTGGAAGGTGTCCCTGCCCATGGCAGGGGTTGGAATGAGATGAACACTCAGGTCCCTCCCAACCCAAACCAGTCTGTGATTCTGTGGGCACTCACCTCCTTCCAGCTCTTGTCTTTGGTATCAGTGCTGACTTTCCCTCTTCACAACCTGTGCTCCACACCTCACTGAGGAGGATAGGGAATGAGACATTCCTTTATCCAGAGGAGACCATCCTAGCAGGTGAATTGAAAGGTGTCTAAGTGAAAAAATCTATTGTGATGTCAGTTTTTGTGATACTGCTCAGGACTTTGCTTTCTTGGCTAAAGTCTCAGTGCTTTTTTTCATAAAACCAAAATATCTTACCCTGCATTTTCATTGACTTCAATTCCAGTGTTTCATTCCAAATCACTGATTTATCTTATGTTTTTTTAAGACTCTAACACTTAGCAAAGCTCTTTCACATCACAACCAGTTACTATTTTAATGAATCAAACTGATTAAGGGCACAAAAAAATGTTACCATGACATATCTGCATTATTAGTATTATATCCTGTAACTCTGCTTTTAATTTGTTCATGTCCAAATAAATTAAATTAAGGGGCTATTTTAGGAGTCTCATCAGTTGTTTTCAGCCAATAGTAGAAAACACTTTCATGATTCCAAATAAGAGTTCTTTGAAAGGTGTCCAGATAGGGACAGTTTCAATCTTATCTGATAAATAGCTTCTGATCGTCTTTGCTGCAAATTGAATCTTGTGGTTTGTGTTTTCTTCCCGAGCTTGGGCACACTGATTATTTTTTTCCTCCAGCCATTTTGCCAGCATTTTTGAAATCTGCCATTTTGAGCAAAGAAGAACTTTGCTCAACTTGAATTGCTTTCATGATTCATTGATCTTCCTTCAGTCTTGGTAAGAGAACAGCTTTTAATGAGAACAGGCTTCTTGTTTTAAAGGGCATTTTTAATGCCCCCTATATTTTGCCCGGATGTTCAATATTTTATCCAGTATTTTGTTAATTTGAAGTTATCTTGTCAATAAAGTGGCTTTTTAGCTGATACATGGAGCATAACAGTTATTAGTTATATTGGTATACAGCTGAACTTGCTGGCTTTGAGTATTTCCTGTGCTTCATAAATACTTGTATAATCTGTTGTGCAGGCTCAGCTGTTCTTAATTCTAATGTGATTCATATTGTGCTTAGAAATCTGACATTCTTGGCTTGTCAGAAATACTAATATATGTTAGTGCCATATCTATCGAAAATTGACGTGTTTTGTGCAGGGCCTTAATTTTCACTTCTTTATATTGCAGCATTCCATATTGAGCAATGCAGCTTTGTTTGCTTTTAAATTTCCCTCTCACCTTCAGCCCTGAGAAACCAGAAATAATTAGATTATATCTTTCTCTTGGCTTGCATAGTTTTCACTTGTAGTGAATTATGCCATGCAAAACTATCCCTCCAGTGAGAATTTGGTTGTCATTGTTAAGAGCTACATCTGGACTGTGTAATACTTTGTGTGTTGCACTACAAAGAGTCTGTGCCCGTGGCTCAGTCAGAATTGTACCTCACCAGTGAGTTGGAATAGCTCTTTCCTCTGGCAAACGTGCCACAATTCACCTCCCCTTTCTGCTCTGGATAAGGCTGCAGGACAGACAAAAGTGTTGCTCTAAACCTCCAAAACTGAAATGACCCTAACTCTTAACAGCCCAAAGTATTACAGCAAACCTCCATGTGAACAAGTCCTGTTTCTTCAATGGGTGATGGAAGGCCAGATTTCCATCTACTTTGAGCCAAATACTTTATCCTGGTAGCTGGATGAAAGTTTAGCTTCAGGAAAGAAGTTTGAATGCACCTTTAAGGTCTATATGATGGTGAATGAAAAGCCTTTTCTCTTCAGCCCCTTCTGTGTTTAATTACCCAACCGCAGAGGAGCTGAAGCTTTTGTTTCCAGGTTGAGTCCTGATTTCAGCTGGGAAGTAATGAATGTTGCTGTCTCTCTGTACAGTCTTTCATCTTGCTGATGATATCATTTTCTTGTACAATCATGGGGGTAGTGAATGATTCCTATTCAGACTTCCTCTTTAAAATCAGAGATTCCCTCACTCCCTACACTGTTTTTGCTGCTGCCACGCTCTTTACTGGTGCAGACCCACCAGTTCTTCCCTGAGGCTGTTTTGGTTCTGATAAGGCACTATAGACCCTTCTCTGGAGGATTCTCTTGGCTGTGAAGTTACAAAGAAGCAGTGCCACTTGGTTGCCCAGAAGAGAACACAAAAAATGTGTGGACTTTGATTTGGGGTGTTTGTTTGGGTTCTTGTTCTCCCCTTACCTTCAGGGTCAAGAGACCATCAAGTGCTCCAAGCAGAAGTACTCCTGTCGGCAGGAATCTTGGTTGGTTGCTCTAATTACAATAAATTCTTCCTTGCATTAGAGCTGGTGCTGGAGGAAACACTCTTGTTGGAACAAATCTGGACTGATACTGAACTGAGGTAGCAATTAGGTGCTGTCTTTTTCTGTCCATGCAGAGGAAAATGCACAGCTTGAAGCCTCATGTCTCTTTAGAGTTTCCTGTCCTCATCCATGTCCTCTCCCATCTCCTTTTCCTAAATCTATTACAGAATCTGCAAAGTGAACTATTCTGCATCAAAAAAATCTACTTGGAATTGAAACCTTGACTGCCTGTTTTGTGTACTATTAAGAAACTTAGGGGTTTTACTGTAGAGGGTAAATGAAGTCTGGCTCCACAGCTGGCTGTCCATGTCGGGGTGGTAGCATCTGTTCCGAAGGCAGGAGATGAGCTGATACTCAGTGAAGTTCCCTTGACTCATCTGCCTTACCAGAACATACCCCAGCATAGATAATGTTGTGGGTTTTGAGTAGGATTTATTCTCAGAGTAGCTGCTCACAGCTGCCTCTTATTCCTGCCATGCACAGATGTGAAGTTACAGTAGGGTTCTTCCCCAAAATGATGGATTGTCACCATGACCTTGACTTGCGTTCCCACGGAAGTTCATGGCCATAAAAACCACTTTATTCAAGAGTAGTGGCTGTAACAAATAAGCTCAGCTAAACCCTTGCTTTTTCACTTTTACTGATTTCACTCTTATGTATGATAGGAGTTCATACAGAGAATTAGATTTCAGTGACTTTGTTTAAACCTCCTTATCCTTGTCTAATTAAACTGAAGGCTTTAAAGATGATTCATATCACTTGACACCCTTGTATCTGCATGCTCTTTCTTTCAGATGGAAAGTGAAGGAAATGTGCAGACTAGAAATTCAAATGGGTCTTCCTTTCAGTTACTGGAAAAAGGGGGGCTTTGGCGATTTAGCTATTTGCTTAAGCTTTCACTAGAAAGCACTATGCTTTTCCTAGATCTGGTGTAATGATAGCCAGCTCCCATAAACACAGTTTCCCATAAAATGTTTCTTAAAGGGAAGAGTTCAAAAGCTGTGACCATAACCCCTGTTTCAGCACAGAGCAGCTTCACCACCTGTTGCAGAGGGGCACTAGCATGTTTTGGAGATTGTGACTTCACCCTTTGATGTGACTACATTTTGACATGTTGGTAGGACCCAGGGCTAGGTACAACCCATCTCCCCATGCTTCCAACTCTCTGTTCTTGGGAATTACAGTGTATCCCAGTGAAGAAGTTGGTGGGAAAGGGGAACAGGACTGTTTGATGCCCCCACCACAGGACAGCTCTGGCCTTGTGACAGATTTTTTCAGATTTTGTCAGCTCAGTCAACAAGGACGCACTGAAATGAAAGTTTTCTGCTGTGTAATGAGTGCTTCTTGCTAAGCTACCAGGAATGGTTTGGTTTTGCATAACATTTTGTGTACTGTGCCTTCCAGAAGGCGTGGTGTGAGTAACAAAGGCAGGGTTGAAAGATGCCATGGGTTCCCTTCCTCCTCATGGCAGAACTTAATCATATAAAGAGCACAGTATTTCATTGATGTTTGTTGCCATTTCTGCTTGTGGGCTTTTCACAATACTGTGGTCAGGAAGATGACAAGATAAAGGATGACTAGTGTAGATCTGCTCCCTCTAGTAAAATAGGAATAATTCCCTTTTCTGATTATATTTCCTCTCCCTTCCCTTAGAAAAGATGACTCAGAAATCCATGACAAAGGAAATAAGTTCATTTGAATTTCTATGGAACCTTGAAAAGCCGCTTTTATAAAGTCCTGTTTATAGGGGGCTTTCAGCAGAGGCCTTTGACAAGAGCAGGAGGCAAAACTGAAACCCATGGTCCAAATCCTCTGGTATCAGTGGGTTGCCCTTGGCTCTTGCTCAGCATTGCAGATGGAAAATCAGGCCATTACTCATTCTTGGGGGTTTGCTGTGGGATATAAGTCCTCAATAGCTGTAATGGTAGAAGTCTCTACCATACAAGGGAAAATTACTGTTAGCTAATCTAAAAAAAAAAAAAAAAAAAAAAAAAAAAAAAAACAAAACCGCAGCACAAATCTACTTTTTTTCTGTTTGGAGGTGAGAGAAGAGGGAACTGGCTGAATGCAATGACTTATTTCCCTGTGCCTTTACAAAATTTCTAATGTTCTTCTAAGTAAGAATTTGTATTCAACCTTCAGTTTTGATAATGTGTTCAATGATGATCGTATGCATTTGGAAGAAAGACTTCTTTTCTCTTCTTTGAAACAGAAGTCTCCAGCAGATACAGAGACGAAAACATGTGTTTCAGGAGCCAAATGGTCATTCTCTGTTCTCAGCATGATGTGAAAACATGCAGGGTGCTGAAAACAAGAGCAGCAGTTTTATCGCTACATTATGGATGTAGAATAGGTGCATCTGTGTGAATAAACTGATACTGCATCAGTGGGCTCTTTATCCCAAAAGAAACTCTGGTTGCCTTTGTCACTAGTTAACATTTGAGTGACCATCGGATTTGCAAGTGTTGTTCTGAATTCAGTTTTTCAAACTTTGCTCTCCATAATTCATTCTGCTCAACTGTTGCTGATTCCAACATTTTCCAGTTAATGCAACTCAGAAAAATGTGGCAAATCTTTTTTCCGTTTTGGATTGATTGTCTTGAGACACAAGTTCTAAAGAGAAACCTAATGTGTCTTTAAAAGATGTCCACCTGCTTTTGGGCATGAGTATGGAGGTGTTGGACCCAATGTTCAACAGCAGGGTGATCTCTGAAGTTTGGAAAAATCTCTCGGAGTTCAGGCTGTCAAGTTATTTCAGTAAATCAAGTTTCTCTACACTGAATTAACTGTATGCTTTTAAAAGCCATTTTTAGAGCCATATTTAGAGAAATAATATAATGTATGATAGGTCTGGTTCTGTGTTTCTTTTATTTGAACAGTTCTCAAAATAACAGGTGGCAATAGGAAGGCAAATAATGGAAATTATATGAGGCCATGCCTTGAGAAATACTTTTTTCTTACATCAACATTTGAGTTTATTTCTCCAGGGTTAAAATCTGACAAGTGACTTCTGCACTTTGTTCCTAATTTTATGCCAGTCTGCATCGGTGAAACTCAGCACTCGGTCTCTGTAACTTGTTTATCTGGCCCAAACCCTGACATTTCTACTATTGAAAATACTTTTATTTCATTAAAAATACAAGGAGCAGGGGAGATTTTGCAGATAATCTTGGACAGGGTCACTTCTGGTATTTTTTGAGTGAGTTGTTTTTGCTAAATAGCCCACTGAGTCCGTCAGAGGCCTGGGAATCGGTGCTGGATCGCTGCTGGCAGCCGCTCCTGGGGTCCTCGCCCAGGCAGGGGACAGGGCACGGTGTCACTTGGCCCTGCCATGGCCTCTCCTTTCTCATGGCTCCCCACGAAAGCTGACCCCGAATTTTCCAGACTAAATGTTCGAGATGTGTAATGGCCATTTGAGGGTCAGGAAGGACAAGAAGAGAGCAGGCTCAGCCTGGGAGTATTTCTCTATATCTTCCTGGGTTGTGCTGGAAGTGTACATGGCTGGTAGAGTCTTTAAAGTTGGATAATCTCTATAATGAAGCCTGCTCTTAATTAGCAGTTTGTTTTAATATGAACATTTGCATTTTGAATTCTGCCTTCCAGCTCATGTAACTCAGGGCTGTGTGTTTGCAGCAGTTTGCATTCAGTTGCCTGAATACCGAGGGTTTTCCCCTCAAACCACCATTCCTTATTGAGGGTTTCTAACACTTTTTGAATATAAGCACAGTGGTTAATGGATTGTTCTCTGCTTGAGTTCACTTCAGGCAGTTATTTGCATGCACTCTTTTTTGTAATAACAGAATTAGAGGGTGTGTTAAAAGGACTTACAAGCAGCAGATGAAGCAATAAACAAGCAAAGAGTATTTGTATGCAAATGCTCTAAGTGCTTTGTCATGTTCTGGGATCTGTTAGCCACCTCCATGCTTCCAAAACTTCATCCCCATCAGCTCTTTGTGCTGAGGCTTTGTGCCAAAGCCTGGTGAAGCCAGTGGGACTTCCCACCACCGCTGGTGGGCTTTGGACTTGGGTCTGAGAGAGGAAAGAAGCACATTGTTAGCAGACACTCTGATTCTGCCAGGAGCTTCCCTGTATTAGGAAGGATTTTCCTGTGCTGGGAATAAAACCAACCAACAAGACTATTCTTCTTCACAAGAAGAATAGTCCGGCTTTGGAAATTTTTGTTGTCACTTGTATTGGCCACTGACTTGATCTGGTGACCTCAAGAGCGGAAAGCATTGAGCCTATTTTGCCTGCACGAGAGAGCCAAGAGCCCCTTGAGCTGGAACTGGGAGAGATTAGCAGTTTTTGTAGCTTCTGGCAAAAAAAAAATAGGACAGGAAGCCTGTTGACCAGTGTGTCAGAGCTCAGTTTAGTTGTGTACAGCGTATGAGTCTGTTGAGTTCATCGTAAAGTTATCCCTGAGGTTTTCAGAGTAGGTGATTTCCATCTTCTCCCTCATCCCTTGTGCCTGCAGTGTCTGGTGTAAGCTATGAGAGCCCTGAGAAATCCCTCTGTTCCTCAGCTGAGACAAGCTGGAGCACTTCAGACTCTGTCCCGCCAGTGCCGTTACGTTTTTATTACCAGGAATTGCAAGGTGCTGTTGTGCTGCTGGGAATGAGTGAAATCTGTGTTGCTTTTATATGGCTTTTGAGTCATTCCAGTGACTCTAATAAGCTGCTTTGCATTATAGGACAGGCAGATCAGTATCTCAGGAGACCTCTTAAGTTTGGCTCTTTTTCCTTGGGCTTGATAAGCAGGAAGGATGGTCCCTAATGGGAGGAGAGGGAAGGAAGGAAGGAACAAGGAGACATGTGGCATGTGCAACCTGGAAAATTTGTCTCTGAGCTTGACTTGACTCCATCCAGGGAAGGAAGCTGATGCTAATGGCTCTGCATGAGATAACAAATTATCCTGGAGCATGTGTTTTCTGTATTCATTACAATATGTCTTAGGGGGTGGAGGAACAGGATGTAAAGTGTGTGCTTATTTCTGGAGCCTCAGGAGAGCTACCCAGATGTTGAAAAGAAATAAGGAAGAGTTGGAGATAAAGGAGAAAGACCTCCAGGGTGGGACTGTAAAAGTTGATCCAGAATAGGAGTCACTGTGTTTTGTTCACAGTCACACCAGCTGGCTTCAAGTGGCAGGGGAGCTTTCCAGAGAAGTTGTGGACAGTAGGAGGATAAATAAGGAATTTGGTCCAAAAGAGTGAAACAAAAAAACTGAGGTCTGCAATACACCCAGAAATAATTATTTAGGCAAGCTGTCCTGAAGAACAGCTGCTGGGTAGTTTGTCCTAATGTGAGCCTTAGGTGTAGTTGGAAATATGATGATGCTCTGTTTGTTGATAGTTGTTGTGCAGTTGTCTTAAACAGGATTTTTAAGGAAGCACTCTGGTAATCCCATTGCCACGTGTGTTGGAGCTGGTTCCCTCCGTGCTTGGCTGTCAGGGGCTGCAGGAATGACTGATGGAACTCACTACACTTGATCATTGTGTGCTTGCAGTGTTATGTTTTTTTAATGAATTATCCCATTCTGGTTATTCCCCAGGGTTTTCCCAAGATTTTCCTCTGTCCTGTGTAGGTTCTCTGCAAGGACAGCAGTAGGGTTGGTGCCCCAATGACCCTGTATGGTTGCCTGGTGATGCTTCCTTTTGTTCTTACTTCTCTGGTGATATTTTGCTGTATTTTAATTTAATCTCTGCTAAAACCACAGTTCAGGATCTCTTCTGTTGCCTGAGCATGTCATGCTTTCTTGTCCTAATCAAAGGGTATCTATTTCTCTCCACAAACACACTACTGTAGAGAAAAAACCTTACAAATTTAAAAAAAAAAAANAAAAAAAAATCAATGCTTCCCCACTATTCCCTGTCATTTTGTGTATTTGCAGGAATCCAGATGCTGCTGCTCTCACTAGGTAAGGAAAGCCCAGAACATCTGGCTTCCTTGTGAGTAATATTGTGGTTTAGTTGTCCTGAATTCAGTGAGTAAACTCTAGTTAGTTATTTATTCCAAAAAAACCATAACCTTGTGAGATAAGGAGTTAGGACCCAATTTCCTGCTGTCACTGATTTGTTCCCATGTCCTTGCCTTTCTCACAATCGGATTTTCAGAAGTGAGTTGTGCCTTAGCAAAGCCCTTCTTGGCACAAACTTCTTGGATGCATTGATCAGTCGAAGCAATTGGGGTGGCCACAACCTTTCCAGAGTCCCAAAGGAGATCAGTTCTCACTCTTCCTCTGCTCCAGGGAAAACAAAGATAATCAACAGGGGTACATTTTGATGCCTTCAGCAAAATACTGAAAATGGCAGAATTTTGTCCAAAGTGTCGTCACTTCTTGCGTCTTTTGGGGTGAAGTGGGTGGATGAGGAGAGTAAATCAGCAGAGAGCTGTGAAGGCCAGGATGATGGGCAGTGCAGTGCAGCTGACAGATAACGGGATGACATCATCCATTTCCTGGAAAATGAGACATTTCTGGCCGAATTATTCCAGACCCCGAGTGTTTAAGTGAGCTGGAGAGTTCCTGGAATATTTTAAGCAGATATTTCAGTCGTCTAGGTGTAATGTGATTAAGGATGAGTAACGGCAAAATATGAGTCAAGATGAGGATTTCTGGTAACTCTTCTGTAGGCCAGTGAGAATCACAGGCGAGGAGAGGGAGGCTGAGAGAGATGGCCAAGATGTGAGAAAAATTTAAGTAATTTAACCTTTTTTAGTTGAGAGTGGAGAGCTCTAAATAAGATTTTTTTTTCCCACCCTATAGGAAGACCCATGAATTGGAAGTATTGAAGCACCCAAAAATTCCATGAGGGAGGCAAAGATTAGGGAACAGCAGAGAGCTTCCATGGTTTGGAAGAAGACTATGTTGCTGAAATTTTGGAAAAGGTGGTTCTTGTATTTTGCACAGTGGGGAAGATGATTTCTGGTTACTAATTTCAGTTACCTTCTGTGGATTTGATGTTTATGTCCAGTTGTAACACAAGGACAGAGACCTTAGAGACAGGCTCAGCCTCAATGCTGGAAGGTGGAAAGAGACTTGCTGGATGTTGCAGACAACTCAAGACCAAGAGGGGTTTTACTTGCCAGTTGTTTGGCAAACTGAAAAGGAAGCAAATACTGGACAAGGAATTTGTACATGTATTTCCTTGGTGATGAATGTAAGGAAGATGCAGCACAAGGTTTGGTACTTCAGGGTGGGAGGATGGAGGAACTGAAGCATATCTCCAGCGCTGAGACAAGGATGCTCTTGAGCAGACGCACCTGGAACACTCTTTTTGAAGCAGGTCCTCCCAGAAGGGCAAGCTGGTTTGAGTTCTTCTGCTAAAGAAACCAAGAAAATCTTAGAATTAATTATAGAGACAAAAAGAACACACAATATCACCATAAATAAACCTTTGTAAGACATCCAACAACTTTCCATCAAAATCTTCAGAACCATAAATATAAACCAGGGCTGTACATGCCTCATCCAGCTGCTGAAATCCAGGTGCTGGTATGTTAAGACAGGACCTGCCTGTCTGGGCTGCTCACAGGTAATTGTGCTTGGGAGGCTCTTTAAAAGACAAAAAATGCTCCCACCCACCCTATGATGTGTGTCACGCTCTCAGCAGTCTGTGCTCAGCATGTCTGGCAAATGTGAGCTTGTCCTTTCTCATTCTTGTGAGATCAGTTGGTCAACAGTGTCTAATTATCTTGATATTTATTGACTGTTTCGACTTGGTGTTTACAGGCTGTCTCCTAGGAGGAGACATGGAGTGTGGGTGGATGGGGGTCAGGCCGGGCAGAGAGATGGTTGGGACTGAGTACAAGCCATAATCTGGTTTTGGGGAAATTAATCCCTTTGAAGACCCGTGATCCATATTGAGTGTCTTCTAAATGTCAAAGGAAATCAGTCCTAAAGGATGGGGAGCTGCCCACAGGAGAATCCACAGGAGTATTTGGTAGTGAGATCCCAGCTTGGCTGGGGATGGCAACTATGTGCGACATGCTCTGCTTCTGGTTTTTTATGGAATTTTCTGGGTTCTGCAAGTGTGAATAAAGTGGATCCTTCTAAAGTGTTCAAAGCTTCATTTCAAACCAGCAGCTCTTTGTCAGTCTGAGCAGTTGCCTGGCAGATGGAACCTCCTGGCCCCCTCCAACCTCCTGTGCGTCATCTTCATTATCACTAAATTAGCTGTGTTGTCATGTGGGTTCTTAGGAAATGTGGTTTTCTTTTCCTTGAATCCAGAAATATTAAATGATGTGATGTTCTTGTTACACAAGGTGGAGGCAGGAATGGAGGTGGAGCAGAGCAGCACTCTGAGAAGGTGTAAGGAGCTGTGGCCAAAGCTTTGAAGAAAGTCAAGGTAAATAATGCTTCTATTGCCCTAGAAAAAGCAGCAGGTAGGAAACAAGACCTGGAATCATTCACTGAACATATAAATATATGGAGTTCTGTACAAGGCACCTAAATTCCAGAAGAACAGCTTTGGAAATGTCTATGTTGCTTTCTGAACTACTATTAAGTAGAAAGCCAAGAACCATACCACCTGGTTATGGGGCTAATAGTTTTTACAATAGAGTTGTTTTGAATTCTTACACATTATTGAAAAGAATGAAAGAAGCATATCTGATCCCTCCTGGTGGCTGTTGCTGGTTTGTTGCATCTCCATCCCACGGCCCTCACTGCAGCATCTGCCATTGCTTCCTCTGCTCTTTGCAAAAATCCCTCATAATCTGGGATCTGAAACATCCCAGACAATGAGTTTCACAATGAAATTGCAGTTGTGCAGGAAACACACTTTCCTTTTCTGACTGATTATTTAATGAGTTTTACCCTAATTTGTTGATTTAATGAGAAAGGAGTGAATTGTCTCTTCAGCTTTTCCATTCAATGTATCCTCATGCTTCACCTCCAGTTGTCATTCATGTACACTTTTCTGTGCATCCAGCCTGTTTTTGTCACTCTTATGGTTTTATTCCAAACTCTTGAGGTGTAGGGAAGGGCAATTCCAGAGCTGGATGCCGTGCTCAGAGCATGGGTGAGCTATGGATTTTGTGGGAGTTACCTCGTGTTACCATCATGGTTCAAAGGCTGATGAAATTCATGATGTGATCTTCATAGAATCACACAAGAATTTAGTTTGGAAAAGGCCTTTGAGGTCATCAAGTTCATCCATTGACCCAGCACTACCAAGGCCACCACTAATCCATGTCCTCAAGTGCCACATCCACAGATCTTTTAAAGCCCTCCAGGGATGGGGACTCCACCACTGCCCTGGCAGCCTGTTCTTGCAACACTCCACAGTTCCAGTTTTGAATGCCCTGAAGGATTTTGCACTGTTGGTAAAATAATTCCTTTTGTAGTCACTTTTATGAGCCAGTTATGAATATGGACCATCCACAGTGTCTCGTCCTCACTGCCTGAGAATAAGGAATGCCAAGGCTTGAGCTTTTCTCACAATTTGGTAAGAACACATCAATTCTAAAGGAATGGGCTGACAAATTAAGAGCAATCAGATTGGAGCAGAGACTTCAGCCTCTGAACAAGCAGATGAAGGAGAGAATCAGGGATAAAGGAGGTGTTTTCAGCCAGAAACGAGTGGCTCAGTTCTTGGAGAAAGGGGCAGAAACAGGACTATTTGGTGACAAATATACCTGACTGTTTTTTGGTTTTCACTCCATCAGATACAGTCAGCCACTGGAGTCACAAGGTTAAGATATTTTCTGCACTCCAGGGCCTCCATCTGCTCCTTCAAGCACTATTGCTGCTGTTCCAGTGGGGTGTTTTGGTTTCAGTCAGTTAAAGTTTAATGGCTTTGGTCATTTCATCTCAAACCCCTCGCAGTTCAGCAGCTACAGCAGGACCTCTTCTAAATTTCTACAAGGAAAATCATGCAGACAGAAGCAGCTTCCCATAAACAAACTAAATGTACGTTGGGGTAGAAATTCATCTTTCAAGATATAAACAAGAAAAGGACATGTACATGGAACAAGGAGTGAAGCTTGGAATGTAAGTGCCTGCATGTCCAGTTCCCTCTGGATGACCACTTGAGCTGATAGAACAGTGGTAGACAGGAATCTATTTAAGAGGAGCCCTAAAAACAAAGTGAAGAAACAACTGATTAATCTTTGTCTTGGATAAACATTTTAATGGGAATATTTGTGGGATTTAAGTAGTTTGAAAGTCACAACTTGAGGGATGAAGAATTCTCCAAAAATAAAGTAATCATCATACCCCTATTCCAACTCCTAGTAGTAAGAGTAAGATCAGTAGCTGGACACTTCAACACAGAAGAATTTTAGACTTTATATTGGAAAGGAATCAGACTGGGTATTGCACATCTTGAATTTTTCAGTAGCTGGAAAATAATGAAGGCTATCCCTTTGCACAAGAGCTTGTGGGGTCTTGCCTGTGCCTGCAGCAGGGATGCTCTGACACAGGCAGAGCTGAATCAGCTGCTGAAACTTGGATTTGGTTATCCTTGCTGCTAAGCTTTAGACTTGTTACCTGAGACACATTTCTGTTCTTCAGTTAACTACAAGATCCATTTATTAGCTTTAATTTTAGGTTGCCCAGAGAAGCTGTAGCTGCCCCACCTCTGGAAGTGTCCAAGGCCAGGCTGGACAGGGCTTGGATCAGCCTGGGATAGTGGAAAGTGTCTCTGCCCATGGCAGGGGTCGGAATGAGATGGGTTTTATGGTCCCTTCCAACCCAAACCATTCTGTGATCGTGATTTCTTGTTTGTATCATTGGGAATGTTGGTATTGCTACTGTGTTGCAAAGGCAACTGAATACTTCCAAAACCAGCAGGCTCTTTAAATGTTTGGTTTGAAAACACAACACAGGATGCAATTTTTACCCAGGGCAGCTGTGTTTGGCTTAGTTTTCAAGTGCGTGCAGCTCCCCAGGCTGCTGCTGCATCACTGCCATAGCATTTCACAAGAGGAATAAGTCTGATGTTCATATTCCCTTTACTGTCAGAGGCATCATTTTCACATTTTACAAGTCACAATCTATGCCTTGTTAAGAGATTTAAAAAGCATTATTCCAGCAAGTTAAGTTACCAAATTTCTTCATTTCCCACCCCCTCCCTTTCCGCAGGGGACGTTCTGCTCCGCTCCCATTATGAGCTCTACCTCCTTCACATGGTGTTTGTAAACACTGCAGTCTCCCTGCTTCCCTTGGCCAGCACTTTCCTCCCCAAAATGGATTGTCTGAAATCAGCCCTTGCAGTGAATGCTGCTGTTTCTTTTCTCTTTCCTTAGGATGGGTCTTTGTGCCATCTGAAGCTCCATTCTGCTGCTCTATTTCTCCATCTAAAAGCACTGCCAGATTTCCATGCTCGCCTGAAGTTCCTCAGTTCTCACTTGTGGGATTTCTGCAGCTTCTCTGTATTTTCTATAAAGTGATTTGTCCCTGTATTGCAGCACTCAGGACACCAGTCCTATCCTTACCTTTCTCATTTATTTCATTTAGAAATATTAAACCTCATTAATGAGCTCTGTCTTGGGGTTAGGATTTTTTTGTTACTGCTAATGCACTTCCAAAGTTATTTGGAAACTTTCTAGGCAGCAAGGTGTTCTAGTATGTTTGAGTTAGACTTTTCTTTGCTTTCTCCAGTGCTGGAGCTCTCGTGGAAGCAGAGTTACATCATCCAGCAGATTCCTTACACAATGTGTATTATGTACTCCACTGTGTAAAGGAGGAAAAATCACATCATTATTCCCTCCAGATAATAAACCCCAGCTCAGCTCAAAGGGGAACTATTTGGAAAGCAAACAGCTCCCTTTCTAGTATCATCAGTGGGTGCTTTTTCAATATCCTGTATAATTTAGGGCTGAAAGCACCTGTCTTCTCAGCCAGATCCACAAGGCACTGAGGCATGACGGGCTGGAGCCCGGGCACTGGAATTCCCTCCTGCTGAGTTATTTCTTTAGCCATAATCAACAGTCAGTGTTTATCTGCAATCTGACTTTACTCTGCATTTTCTGTGGGTCTGGTGAGGCTGAAAACCTGTTTTTGGACCAGTGGCAGCAGCAATGTCTGTACATGCAAACTGGCAAAGGGTCACATCTCTGCTCCTAACCTTCTCTCTAACACCTACAAGAGGAGAAAAAGGGCTTGATACAAACCAGTAAGGGCTCTATTTGTGTGTAAAAGTTGGTAAAAGAGTATGAAACATGAGC
This sequence comes from Illadopsis cleaveri, assembly GCA_013399915.1. NCBI lineage: Eukaryota > Metazoa > Chordata > Aves > Passeriformes > Timaliidae > Illadopsis > Illadopsis cleaveri. Next base: position 563,052 of record VXBB01005697.1, read on the forward strand.
TGATTAGCAGAGTCTCAAAGACTTGAAGTATCTAGTGATTCTCTGCACAATAGTTCCTCATGATATTACCCTGACAGGCCAGCCTTGGTGACAGCCAAGGGGCCATACATTGCTTGAAATAATTAAGCAAAAATATCTCACACATGGCTTCTCCCTGAGAATGTGGCCTTATCAGGTTTCAATTTTATTTTGTTTTTGTTCTGCATTATGGCTTGTTCTGCTTGAGGTTGGTTGTGGGGGTTGTGATGAGGGGCTGGAAGGGAGAGAGAGCAGGGTACACTTCGTTTATTTTGGAGAAATACATATGATTTGCAGATGAGCAACTACTGTGATACATTTTTGTTACCATTTCTGATTGTAGCTCTAAATGATGGTTATATTAATAATGGATGTGGTGTTGTGGGCTCAAACATTGAGATATTTCAGTGATTGGTATTTTAGGAAGTCTTTTGGTTTTAAGACAAACTTTAACAAACTTATGTTGGTGCAGAAACTGAAAAGGATTTTTGTCCACTGGAATAGTCAGAATTGGTTTAACCAAGCAAGTAACTATTGGGCAATATTCAGTGGAGAAGGGGAATACCTTTGTGTCTTCTTTCTGGTCTTAAGCCACTGGGAATGTTGATGGAAGCCATGCAACCACAAGCCAGGGCAGCAAAGCTGTCCAGGTCACCATAGAAATGCTCAGGAATCTCTGATTTAGTTTAAAAATAAATTTTAAAAAGCACAATATTCTTAAAAAGCTGCATGTGCTTTCCCGTAGGACATATCTCCTCACATTAGCAGCAAGGATGGATTAACTGGATGATGGATGAAAGAGGATCTCTTTGAATCTTGGTTTGGAACATGAAGAAAAAGAAGCAAATTTTTGTTTATTTTGAGGCTTGGAAAAATGAACTTGTTTGTTACATCCCCACTCCAAATCTTTTCTTGTTTGCATAACTTTGCAGAAGGTTGAGTTTGCAAAAAACAGATGCTGACTTTAGTCCCTCAGGTGATGTTTTGTTAGCAGTCCAAGTTGACGAAATAGAGATTCTGCCAGAAGAAAGGTTTCACATCCCCTCTTCATCTCAGTTGTGGGTTGCCACTCATGCTCTCATGACAGCACCAAAATCTGTGAAGTCGTCAGAGGGCTGGTGCAAGGCTTGGTTTTCTGGGACTGACTGTGCCAAGGCTGGTGCTGGCCGGAAGGAGGGAGGAGGTAACAGGAGGCAACATTTGGACAAGGTTAGAATGAACAAGGGAATCCAGCTGTAGTGCTGATGGAAGTGATCTTCAGCACCAGACAACCTCTGGGTTGTGTAATAGAAGAACACTCTTTTCTGGTTGTTCTGATTTATTTAAATGGCTGTTCGAATAGCAGAACCACCAGTGCTGGGGTCTGGTGGTGCCACATTTTGAAAGGAAGCTCAGAGATCCAGCTCCTTGGAAGGATCTTTTTGGGCACCTACTGGTGGATAACCCTGGCCAGACTTTAAGGTCTCTGGGACAATCAAAGCCTCCCTGTGGTGTAAGGGTACATTCAAAGGCAAGAAGAAGCTGTACAAATACCTCATCTTGCTGTTCCAGCAAGAAAGAATTAATTAGGATTAAAAATTAATAATTTTTTACTCTTCTGGTGCTACTTGAAAGATGGTTCTTCTTTTGATACCTTGAAAGCCAGCACATGGAATTAACTGGGTTGCATCATGTCAAAACCTCTCAGTAGCTTCAAACTCAGTAGCTGGAGCAGGTCATGGGACACTGGCCACTTGGCCTGTAGCTCATGGGTTTTATTGTTCCTGGGAAAGAAGAGGAACAGTTGCAGGGAAATCTGGTGGAACAGATGTAGTAATGGATCCAGGAGCACTCACTGCATGCAAGTGCTCTCTTTCTGCTCCAAAAAAAGCAAATGTAAGCAACTCTTCATTTTCTCTTGTACAACTAAAGTTTTGGGTGTTTTAGTTGAATTCCAAACTGTTCTGTCTAGAGGTGTGGAATGATTGCCTTGGAGATTCTGGGAGCTCATGCCCATTGCATATGGAATGTATCTGGAATGTTGTACTACACACCTCTGTGTGCAGAGTTGGGGCTATTGAAGCCATCTCTCATTGCTGTTTGGATTACCTGGCAGCCTTCCTAAATTAACAGAAATCCAAGGAAGCTGGCTTGCTTAATTTGGTGTTGTTTCATTAACATGGTATCTTGTCTCTGAAGGCTGGAGTTGGAATCTTCCAGTGCTAAGATCAGGTCTTCCATTGTGGCAAGCTGACACAGGATTTTGCTGATTCCTTTGAACACCTTTCAGCACAGATTTTCTGGAGGTGCCAGTGTTTCCCAGGTCTGCTGGAGAAGCCCCTGGCATGGAGAGACCTGGTTATTCTTTCCATATTGTCCATTTGCCAGGACACCTGCAGAATGACCTTGTGGACCTGATGTCCCTGAGGACACATGGCTGGAGTGAAAAACAGCACATGAAGGTTCCAGTGCAGGACTGAGGACACAAGCTGAGTTTTAACTTAAAATAAACCCAATATCAAATGGGCTTGTTTCTATCCATCTGTTCTCCCAAGATATTTGGACCCACCAAATCAAGTTCAACAATGTGAGAAGGGTTAGGTTCCAATCCAGATCCTCAGCAGATTTCAGTAGAATTGGCAAGTGAGTGAACAAAGGGTACCCAAATATGGTGTTTCCATCACAGACAAGGTTGGAGGGGCTTGAGTTATCCCAGATTGGTGCCTGGACCTTCCCATGCCCATCAGTTTGGGGATACTGGGGATGGTTCACACACAGCCCTCAGGAAACTGCTGTGACCCAGCCATGAGGTCTCAGAACTCCAGGGCAACAGGAGCAGGAAAATGAGGTGTAAAGAGTAAAAACACAGGACAGAAACTTGCAGTGAATCAGTTTCCATCATTCCTGCAGTACAAACAACTTGGATTCTAATGTGCTGCTTAGAGTGAAACTCATCCCACCTGAGGCTGTGTAAAACTGCTGAGTATTCTACTTAGTTCTCTCCTCTTCTTTGGTTTGGCTTTTTGGGTTTTTTATGGGTAGTTTTTTTTTGAGGAATGGGGTGTAGGGTTAGGTTCAAGTGTTGTTAAAGGCTCAGATACTGAGGGCCCCTGCAGAAAATGAAGTGCTCAAGAGGATGGCCATTTTCATTAAGTGGACCTAATCAAGCATAGATAATGGGGACTTAGACCATCTCTGAAAATCATGATATGTGTCATATAAAAGGGTTGGAGACTTACTGTTATAAGTTTATTTAACTGAAGAAAGATTTGGCTTCTTACGGATTTGAGCACTTCTAGGGACTATTGGCATAGAAAATTAAGAGGGATTTTGCTGGGGTGGTGCCTGGAGGCATTGCCTCTCTCTTAGTCATATTTATGCACACAAAAAGAACCAAAAACAGGATTGTTAACCTCTCAAACTTCTCCAAGACATTGAATAGAGGCTTGTGTTTCACTGGGAGAAAGCAGGATGTCATCTGCTAGAAAAGCAATTTCATATTCTTTATCATGGGCTGTGATGCCCTGAATCTCATTTCAGGCTTTGAAGTGCTCCGAACCCTCTTGCATTATCACCAAATCCCCTCCAGTGAACGTGTTCAGGGTAAGGCACATATCTTAAAGGAAATAGCCATGCAAGGAGCCTTCCCTGTGATAGCTGAGACGTTCGTGCAGACATTGCAGAGCGTAATCTAAAACTTCCTTGGCTGCAATTAAGTAAATCCTGTGTCCTACAGCACTGAGATAATATCTCCACAGAAATGCTTTTTAAAAGTTTCCTGTTTCCATTGTGTTCTCAATCCCCATGGGATAATATTCTTATTCACTAAGTCCTGGGCCTTTAAAAAAATAATAATTAATACAGCTGTGAGTCAATGGGATTCCCCAAGTTTCTTTTTTGGTTTTTGCTTAAGGAGCATTGCAACACAGGGTTTATTTGAGCAATCTGGGGGGATGCTGGGGTTCTCACACATTTGGCTGAGCCCAGGGACATGAGAGAGAGGCAAGGGAAAATGTGGATTCTCAGGATGCACATCAGACCCTTTTATCCCACACTTTGTCTGCATTGGCAAAGGTTTTCCCCCTCTCTGTCCCACCGCTCTGTGTTTTTGGGAAGTGCTGTCTTGTGATGAGCACACTGGTACATGTGGAATCAGTCCCAGCTCTGCTCTGATTCAGTGAATGACTTCACCTGCCTCAGTTTCTCCAGCTGTAACAAATGATGACTAACACAAGGGCATAAAAATAATACCACAGTTCCCAAATCTTTTAAACCCACTTTTGTGCATACCCCTGGGCTCTCTACCCAGCTTGGGAGGCAGCAGCTCATCCTTCAGGAGGATTTTGAGCTTCTCCAGTGAAAGCTGTTGGACAGTGGAGCCTCTGTGCAGCTGCCTGGTGGGAGATGGTGTCTGGTTCTCCAAGGAACCCAACCCACAACTGAGTGGTTTGACTCTGTGTCCCTGATCTGCTGGAGACACTGCTCTGAAGTGTGTCTCAGGAGGAGACCGCTGTGTTTCCCAGGGCATTTTGGATCTGCTGCTCCATCCCAGGGAATAGGAGAAGGAGGAGAAAATGGTCCATAAAATTTCCATTACTCTGAAAAGCAGAAACATCTGTTGGAGCCTGCGAATGAGGTTGGAAGTGGTATTTAGCAGCAAGAAGCTGGCATCTTGTCTGTTCAGACCCTCTGCAAAATAACTCCTGCTTCCTCCCATGGAAAATAACGTGGAGGAATCTCTGAGTCAGGATCTGCCCCAGGCACTGAAAGGCAGCAAACTCCTCACTCTTAGCCAGGCTGTGAGCATGGACCCACACTCGTGGTGTGTCTGCCCAGGCTCTGAACGAGGTGCATCCCACGAAATCCCAGCTCAGCAATGGGCTGTTTCTAATAACAGCCTTACATAAAGTCAGCTGTTCTGCATCACGCACTCTGGGTTTAGGAACTCAGCTCTTTAAAGGAGAGTTTCAGAAAACAAACTGGATTTTTAATTTTTTTTTTTCTTTTTTTTTAAAGGAGGGAATTGGAGGAAGTGGCAAAGTTCCCAAGTTATCCAGAGACCTGTAGTTTCTCCATTCCCAGGTAAAATGTGTTTTAGGGAAAGGGCAATGGCCTGCTTTTTAAGACAGAGCCTTGGGTCTGCATGATGCTTCGTGGCTCCACATAGAGCCCATAACATCCTCTTCCATGGAGATTTTGGTGCTAAAATGGCAAACTCCTCCTCTGTGATTGCAGAGCTGCCCCAGCAGAAGCTGCTAGAAGAGTTAGAGGTCTTCAGTGCAGCAAGTTCCCTTTTCCTCGTGTTATTCCAGTGCTGTCCTGGCTGTGTGAGGTTCCCAGAGTTATTCTGGACCCTGATAAATCAGACCTTAAATATGGAGAAATGACCTGCACCTGGGTAAGTCAAATATCCACCTAAGTTTTAAAAGAAGGAGAGGTATGTGTAGGTCTGGAGTAGGTTTGGTTTCTGCTGTTGTCCTGTTGCTTCTCCATTTGGTCCTTCCCCAGACTTCAGGTAAGGCCAGGTGTGTTCTGGGCAGCCCCCAGAGCAGGTTTTTCTTGGAAAAAGGCATGAAATCCAGAGGCTGGAAGCTACTCCTCTGGGTATCCTCTGCTGCCAGGTGGGGGTCTGATGGCAAATTTGTCATATGAAGTAAGGCAGGAAGACAATTAACATCTTTGGCTTTCATCACAGGATGATTCTCCAGCTGCTTCCTGCAGCCTGTTTTATTGTGAAGCATCTCATTAAAAGCAAAAGGGATTGAAAAGGTAGGGTAAGAAAGGCTCTCCTGTGTCTCTGGTGTGGTGTTTCATTGGCACAAGTCACTTCATTTGTTCACATGCCTGCCTTGCTCCAAGAACCAGGATGAGCATGTGAGTCAGTGTGTGCTAAGCAGAGGCTGTTCCTGCACTGAGACATTGGCTGATTTTGGAATTAAATCAGTTGTGAGCTCTGTGCTTATACTGAGCTGGTCACCTCTGACAGGGGTTCATTTAACAGGTTATTTCCTTGGCTTTGTGCAAATCTTTTTGAGACCTGACTCTGTGGGTGCTGCTGCTGCTTCCTGACCATGCAGGACTGTTGGAGGAGGTGCCTGGCTTTGCCCACCCTGGAACAGGGGGCACAGAGATGCTGAAGGTGCCAGGTAAGGAGGCCAAGTCTGTGACAAATCCTGATCCCCCTGCCTGGGGCTGGTGCAATACTTTAAATATTTTTTTTTTTCCCTTCCACCTGTGTTGTACAGCTGGAGAGTGGTTGGAGGGTGCAGTTGTTTAGGGGGTTCTGTGCATCCCTCTGGAGCATCTAGGCCGAGCACCGTCGGACACAACATCCCAGGCTAAGCCATTAGAGTGACTGTACATGGCATTTCTCTGTGTCCTTTTGCCAGATTTTCTTCTGAGGATAATATATGTACATTGCAATGTTGGCTAGCAATGCCAAAGACTGCTGGAGGAACTCTTGCAAATGACCCTTTTTTTTTTGTGAGATAATCTGTGGGTTATTAAAAAGACATATATTTAAAAATCCTAAAGTCAACAGATTTGCATGAAAAATTGTCTGCCTTGCCTGGCTTACTTGACACTTTGGCTGTCTCAGAACAGATGGGACAGCCTCCAGCTGTGGGAAAGGAAATACATTTAATGTTCATATTGTGGTCATTGAAATGTGAGGGGCACCAATGGGCTCATAAGGAACCATTGAGAAAATCCCCAAAGCCTATCAAAGCCTAGGTTGCATAATTTTGACATAACAGCACTGCTTGGAGTAGCTGTGCTAAATCTAATGGATGTCCAGGCTGCTCTGCCCTGTCATGAGAGATTAGGTTTGATTAAGACCAGTGTGTTTCAAGAAATCGTTTGTCCCTTCAGATCCACACAGGATGTTCTTGTGGGCTTAGAGGAGAACCTCTGAGGAGGCAGAAAGCTGGTTCTTTCTGGAGGGAGAAAGCACGAGAGACAGACTGGATTGAAAAGGGCAAAAGACCCTCATCTCTCCCTAATTTTCAGTAATGTTGCCAGTAAAAGAGAGTTCCTCTGGTGGAATCAATTTCTTGCTGCCCTGGTGGGTAGGAGCTGCTTTGAGTAGCTTTGGTAATGTGGTGCTTTCTTGGAAGTGTAGAACTGATGCCAAAATAATTCATTCTGTGTAAGAAAACTCAAAGGTGAGTTAAAAACTGGCTTCATCTGTACCATCCCTTTTCTCTGCCTTCCCAAGGAAGTTTTGGCAATAAGGGCAACATCCAGGCCCATGAGATGGCCCTGCAACATGGAGAGACCCTCCCTCACCACAGCTCCCTGCCAGCCAGGTAGAGTCAGTCCCCTGCAGTATTTCACAGCTCCCTTCTTCCATTTCTTTTCCCCCTTCTTTTCACTTAGAGATGAGCCTGGATTTACCCCTTCCTGACTCTTGATAAAGTTGATCAATGGGCCATCTCAGCCATGTGTAGTGGGCAGAACAAAAGCTCCTGAGCGTTCAGATCCACCTCCAAACTGCACAGCTTGAGCCCATCTCCACGTTTAATTACTCCAGACCATTCCCATGTGTCTCTGGGAAAGATGCGTCCCCTCATCTCTGTGTCTGCTTTAAAATTCTATCAATTGCCATTTTTCTAAATCCTTCTATCAAAGAAATCCTCTCCCCTCCCTCCTAAATCCCTTACACTTGGAACTTCAGGGAACAGAGCAGATGCAGTTTGATGCCCTCATCCAAACTAATGATTTGTTTCTGGCCGAGAACACATTACCATCAAGGGCTTTTAATATTCTGCAGAATTTAGTGGAGGCCAATAGAGTAGGAGGGGGGTTAGATGCTCTGCCTTTGCCAAGATGTTTATGCAGCAGGAATGTTATTTATGTAAATCTGGAAGCACTCTTGAAGCGATAGCCTCGCTCTTGCATCTCAGACTTTTTTCATTAAGTCATTGATCTTCCTTCAAAAAAAATAATTGTATTTTTTTAAAAATAAAAAAAAACCTCTGAAAACCTAAAACTCAAACATGAAAAGTACTTGGGGAAAAAATATTTACTGCACAAGTGCTCCAAACTACCCACATTATACAGACCACGGCAATTCCTGAAGAATGCTGGGGTAACAACCGCTGGATTCGGGGTTTCACACATCCACTCCCCTCTTCTCCAGCTGCCTCCCTTCTCCTTCTAAATGAAGTTATTGCCTGTTCCAGCATCTCACTCCTCTTTAGGGTGAGCCTGTTTCACCTTAACAGGCCATGTACACACACTAAATTAAAGTATGAAATACAGGAAGTTCTGATGCCTGAAGTATGTGCACAGGGGATGAGCACCATCCTCATCTCCAAGCTGTTCCTTTCTCACCAGCACAAAGCATTGCAGTGACCATGTTTCTTGCATGAAGCAAACAGATTCTGGCACAACTCAGTTTTTGCTCCTGGCTTTTTTTTTTTTTTTTTTTTTTTTTTTTTTTTCTTTTTTTTTGAAAGATGTGCTCTCCTTGTAAAGTTTTTAACATTTTATGAATTTCCTCCCTGTACATAACTGCTGCTCACAGCTTTGTCTGTTAAAACCCCGAACGTAATGGGGAAGTTTACCAGGATGGATTGAAGGGCACATGGTGGACTCCTATGGATGATTTTTGTTGTAGGGGAAATCAGGTCAAAGTGTCAGAGCAGGGCGGCCTTGGCCAATTGAGTGCTCATTGTGTATATCCATATGACATGTAAATATCCATCTGTATGGATATGCACATCCGTGAGGAGACAGGGATATAAACCAAATGAGGTGGTGGCAGGTAGAGAACGCCTGGATGAAATGTTGCTCAGAGGCCGGCGTATGTGTGAAACTTCACAAATTCTGTCTCAGCTGCCTTCCCTGGACTGATACGGATAAACAACTTACAGGAGCACTTCTCCAGAGCCCCATTATCCATCCCGAAGAGGTTTAAAAAGTGGCAATTTTGGATCATTGTATGGATACACTGAAAAAGATCAGCAAAGCTGGTGATGCTGTGACCTGATCACTGCACATTGAAGTGCCCAGTGAAATTCCCACTGCACAGAAGACTCTCCCTGGACAGAAGCGTTCTGCGCACTGTGGAAGTCAGGAGCTGGAGAGAAGTGGATGCTGTGTTTCAGGTATTTGAATGTGATGATTTCCACCTAAGAACAGTTAACCTGTGTTCTGCAGCCAGCAGGACACTGATGCTGTATGTTAATATAATGTGTGTGAGGAAGCAGCAAGTCTGACAAACACCACATTCCTGAAAACCAGTAACATGAAACACTTTTGGATGGAAGGGAGCAAGGACTGGAATAGCCTGGAAGATAACACTGATCAATAATGTCAGCTGCTCAGGTCAGAGTAGAGTTTAGTCCACACAACTCTGATTCCTGATTAATTGGGAAACTCTTCCTTGGCATGTAATTCCTGTGACTCTATGCAGATAGTTCACCTTGCTTATCTTTTGGGGATTTGCATTATCTGCACCAGCAGCAGGATTTGACCGTATCTGATCCTCTCAGAACCCCAGCCAACCCAGTGGCAAAATATAAACAGCTGCCTGGAAACTATTTTTGCAGGGCATATATGGTAATGATGGGGATTCAAAGGCAGCAGAAATGCACCTACAGATAGCACTGTGAGCATCCCAGACCACATCTTCTGTCTGTTGCTCATGGATTCTTCCAAGTATAGCACATTTGTGAAGCTCACAGCAGTAGCAGAGGCAATGAAAAAAACTGTGACAACAAGCCAAGTATTAATGCTTTTACAACCCAGCAACCCAGGCAACAGCAACAGAAGGAGTTGTTTTACAGTCAGCACCTGACTGCAGCAAGGCCATCGACATCCAAGTCTGTCCAAAGCTGAGAGAAACATCAGGGAAACATCTTGGATCCCCCATTAATTAACCCTCTGCGTTTTGTGGTTTTGTATCCCAAAGCTTTACTTTCAGCACAGGAGGACAGGAGTGCTGTGGGCCGGACCCACGGAGCTTGGCAGATCACACCAGATATGCAGCTGCCTTTAAGCTCCAGCCCTAGAGCTAAAATTAGCTTTTAGAAAAGAATGTTAAAAGCAACCAAGATGCAATTTTTTTATAGCACTTTTTTTTTCTCTTTGTCATGTATTTTGTTGGGGTTTTTTTCCTTCTAATAGCAGGTATGAGACCAATTATCTACATTTTCTCTGAGCAGTTGTTACTGAGGTTTATTAACATCTGGAGTTTGACCTAAACCATCAGTGTGTGGCACTGGTAGCAAACAGGATTATGATGTGGCAAGGGGACATTCTTATGTGCATAAAGAATTCTTGGACTCCTTCCTGCTAGGGATGCTTGGGTCCCTCAGAGATGGGTGTGGGGTTTATGAGGAGGGGGAGGAGGGGTTACTTGCTGGTTTTTGAGTCTCAATGGGTAACACCCTACCCGTGGGGCAAATAGCAGGCAAATCAGAACCAGGAAGTGATGTGGCACATGCACATGAAAAATGATGGGTGGGGAATGCTAACCAAACTCAAAAGGAACTTGGGATAGGTGCCAGGTCGCGTTCTGGTTCAAGCCCTTTGCTTGGCTCCTAGTTGATCTCAACTCAGTGGCCCACTCAGTAAAACCCATCTCTCTCAGATGCAGTGAGGGGCAGGAAGGAAGTCTCTGATTGTTTTTGTTTTGAAACCTAATTTGGAGTGGGACGTGCTGGGGACTGTCCCTTGGACAACTGATTTCTCATTTCTCCTGCATTGCTCAGCACCTTCCATCTCCCTCTCAGGCTCTTCATCTCGAGAGCAGCTCCTGCCATGTGCTCCTGATGTGATGGGAAAGGCTGATCAGCCGTGCGTCGTGAGCTCAGTGCAGTCGAACTGCAAGGAATGGCCCTGGGAGCCAGTGCTCAGCCAGCAGCTCTAGCACTTCACAGGTTTGAAGAGAAATCTGGAAGTGGCTAGGCTTGGAAAATCACTGAGGACACCTGCTCCCTTCACTGGTCATTGAACTTCATGAAGGATGACAAGTTCCTCCTGATGTGCAATTCTCACTCCAGTGTGGCTCCCTAGCCTTCATAGCAGGGTGTCCTTTAGATCCCCAGTAGGGTCAGCCTCCTGTGCCAATCTAGCCGTGATTGTGGAAGATCCAGGTTTGAGGGGATGGTAGATGTCAGGTGTATTTATACAACTCTGGGTATGAGCCCTGAAATCAATCAGTGCTGAATCACGGCTTTTGCAGCTTCTTCATCTGAGAAATGCTGACATCACCATGGGATGACCAGACGGCAGCAATGACCAAGCCCTGCATCCTGTCCTGAGACACTGGGATTCAGGGGGACCTGGAAGAGATATAGATTCCCAGGTTTCACATGAGATCCAGTCCCAGCTTTATTGACCTACCACATCATGTGAAAGGTGCTCAGTGACCACAGCATGAGCCAGGGTTTATCTTCTGAAGATAATTATTCATTAGAATGAAAGAGTATGGATTAAAGAATGTCCTTCAAGAAATGCTGAGTATCTGAACCCAGGCAAGATATGATTTGATGAAATAATTAAGAAAACATGCCTGGTTTCCTTCAACGAAACATGCATGCCATCTCTAAATGCACATTTGTTATGTAGAGATTTTACTGCCTGGATTCTAATTTTTCACAGCTGTAAACAGAAGACAAAGGGTGGTAGAAAAAAACCCAGTCCTAAGTAGGAAGGAAGAGGTGTGTGATCAGAAAACCTTTGGCAAGTTAAGAGGATTAAGAAAGGCCCCAATGTTCTGATTTTAAGTTCTCTGAGTTGGACTAACATCATGGATTAGATTTGGGTGGTTAAGAGGAAGAAAATACCTCATTAAAAAGAAGCAATTGGGTTTAAAGTTGTTGTAAGACAATGGCTGAAACAGCTCAACTGGAATGGTCTCGCTTGCTTAATTCTGGGGTTTTGTGTGTGTTTTAATGCCCTCCCCCACCTCTTCACTCCCACCTTAAAACCCTGCAGGGTTTGCCTTAAAACATATTACTTTCATTCCTTCTGCCCTCTTGGTATTGCTGGATTTGGGATGTGTTGAGCTCAGTGAAGCCGGGCTGGTGTCAGGAAATCTTTGGAATGGGGACTGGGAATGCTGAAAATTGGCATTGGAAAAATAAGAGTCCTGTCTTATTTTTATCCAATTATTTCAAGTCCACCTCTTCCTTTAAAAAAAAAAAAAAAAAAAAAAGAAAGTGTAAAAAAAGTTGGATTTTTACACCCTTCCTCTTTGCAAGGTAGTAAACTAGTGGTAATTAAGGAGATGATCACTGCAGTGGGATTAAACTCTGCAGGTGAGGAGGGGACTAAGGGCTGAACTCTGCCATCCCTTTCCCAGCTTTCTGAAAACACCCACCAGCAAAATCGTGGGAAAATCGGAGGAGTATGTATTTCTGAGGAAAAGTGGAATAAAAAGGGATCAGAAAGAGCAGGAGCAAGCAAGGTCAGCACAGCTAGAAGGCAGCCAGGAGGCTGTAGGGTACTAAACAGCCAAGCAAAAACCAAAAAACCCCCTGAGTCTATGATCCCCTTTCCTGAGAAATCAGAAACCTGGGAACAGTTTAGTGCTGGTGGAAGGTTCCTGTGGCAAGGTTACCCATGATTTAAAGCTCTCAGGTGGCTCCTTGGAACTGTTTACTTGTTCTGGGAAGCCAACAGGAGAAGAATTGAGAGTACCATGGCTTGGGCAGGTGTGAGTCCTGTTGGCATCTTCCAACGTGGAGCTCCATCCAAGGAGATCAGCCCAAGAGGATGTCAGAAGGTGCCATAACCCTCCTTGGTTAAGCAGTTTTGGGTTTGAAGGGGATGTGTGTGCTCTTCCCATTGACATGTGCTGGACCTCTTCCCTTGGAGTCTTCGTGTCACCTTGGCTGCTTCCTCCTCCTCCTGCCCTCCAACCAGGCAGGCTTTTTTCATTTTCACACTGAAGGCAACTCAGTTCCTCTGAGAGCAGCTCCCTCAGCCATAGCAGCTTGCCAATGGAAAAAGTGACACTAAAAATAAACTCATTTTGGAAAGAAGAAAAGGCAGCTTCCAAAAATCCCCAACTAAAGAGAGAAAAAAGAAAGCAAACCACCACCACCCTAGTCTAGACAGCTGCACTAGGTGGAGGCAATAACAACCAAAAGGAATAAATTAAACTGTGGTTAAGGGGAGAATTTGTCTCCCCTGATTGCAAGACAAAAGAAACCCAACTCCTTGTTTGCAGAAAGAGATATTTGGGAATTTCTCAGGCCAGCTGAGGGCCTATTAGAGTGATGTGAACTGGAAATGGAGCTGAGGGCTCTGGCTGGTTGCACGACCCAACTCAGGACCACACACAACACATGAGGCTTTGACAAGGCAGTGAGTATTGGTAGGTGGCAAAACCATCTGTTATTCCACTGAGGAACAAAATGGATTTGGGCTGCGTGGCCCCGGCACCGTCAGCGCTGGTGATGGGAGGAGAGCGAGTACCTCTCCTTCTAGATGTCTCAAGCTGCCTCTCAAAACTGCCCAGAAGCTGTAGCTGCACCAGTAATTGATGGATGTGAATTATGACTGTGGTCTGAAAATCCACAGGGTGATGGATTCCTCCGTTTTATCCTTCCAGTCATGATCGAACCAAAGGCTGGGATGTTGCGCTGATTTTTCAGCCTTCTGATTGTTTCTCATTTCTACTGGAGTTTTCTCACGCTTGTAACACAAACAAAGACTGATATTTTCTAAACATGCATTCTTTTCCAGGGGGAAGGACAAATTGATGGACTTATGAGTTGGTCACTGGGGTCAGAGAGGTGTTACTCTTGTCCCCCAATCCTTGACCAAATTCAAAAGACTATATAAGTCGAGATCCACAAATAAACTTACTTTTCTTTCTCGTCTCACATCCTGACAAGTGAGTGTGGTTCTTTTCATGTCCTCTTGCGACACTGGGTCCTCCCCATGCTCTGGGTGGATTTTGCTTGTTTATTTTTGGGCTATTCCTGCACAACAAACCTCCTGCAGACATTTGGGCTTTCTGTGACCCAAAGCTTACCTGTATGTGCTTGTGCCACACAGATCTTTACTCCATCACTTGATTTGGAGTGGGCAGGGTTTCATCCTGTGTAAGTGAAAACTTTACTATATTTGTTTATTTTTTAATGTCTAAGGGAGCAACCGAAAACTCACCTAAAGAAACATCATGGTCACTTTCTCAGTTCTTTTTCACCTCTTAATGAAATTTGCTGTTGGTTTGTGCACAATCTGTGGTGTAAAAATGAAATATCTATTCCAGAATGGGCATTAAAACATGGAAAGAAAATCTAAATATTTTTGATTTAGGAACTGTACCTGGGGCCTGGCTGGGCATTGGTTCCCATCCTACATCAGATGTAGCAAAGGGAGGACCTGCAGGGTATCACACTTTGTGTCCTCTGTCTTGGACATGGGCAGCTGATATAAAAACAGGGCCAGCTCACCTGCCAGCAGTCATTAAGGGTCACTTGGCATTTAATGAAAGCCCCAGTGTTTGCCCCAGTGTCCAGCCTGAATTCCACTTTGCTTATTTAGATTTTTCCTACATGAAACTCATCCCATGATTTCAGCTGAAACCCAGGTTTTTCTTACCCTTTCCCACAGCCCTGCACTGCAGAGGGGCTGCATTTCAGTGGTGAACAAATCGTGGGGAGTTTTGGTACAACCAATTGGTAAAATAGCTTAAAGATGCTGACAAACAGCTGGAAAAAAGGGTCTGTAGTTGGCTTATTTATTCACTGCCTGGAAGTTTCCTTTTGAAATTGAATTATTGATTAAAATTGGGTTTTTGGGGGTTTTTTTAAGGTAGTAGCTGTTCACAAGCAGACACGGACAGCCAATAAAATCCCAGCACCTTGGCTCAGCAGGAATTTGGTGTCAGATCAAACCTGTTTGAGAACCAAGGATATGATGGTATTTCCAAGCCCCAGCAAGGGCATTGCTGGCACAAGAGGCAATTGGAGAGGCTAAACTCGAGGAGTTTGATGCTCAGGGAGGTTTGGTGAAGTGTCCCTGATCATGGGCTTGGTTCCAGTGAGTGGTCTGGATTTTTTTGCATGGGACATGGTAACACCACAGAAATGGGGTGAGTTGGCTTGGGCTTGTCTTCTTCCTGTGCCAGGCGGGTTTAATTAGCCATGCTGGAGGTTTTGCCTGATTTCCCAAGGAAATGAGCTTGATGCAAGCATGTAATCTCCATCAGTCCTTGTTCTTTTTCCCTTGTGAGACTTTCTGCACCTCCAGCAAAATACCTGCTGGTTTTGTGGGCTGGGCTGGGGTGAGAGGTCCATGTGCCATCCCACCAAGGGACCAGCTGCACCCTGGTATGAGACTCCAGACAGACAGGGAATATTGTGGGTGCTCCAGCAAAAGAAGATTTACTTGGGATTTGCTTCTACTTTGGCATAAAGTGACCTGAGATGCACAGCCACAGAAAATCCCTGCCTCAACAAGTGCCACTGCTGACAGGAACACTTGGATTAAGTATTTATGTCTGCCTGGAAGGAGCCAGGCTGCTGAAGGCACTCAAGCTTACCTGAACATCAGGAGCCAACCCAAGAATTTGGTGTAAAGGGGAGCCCAGGACGATCCCAGCGATAATAAACCCACCCTGTGCAAACAGAAAATAAACGACGGTTCTTCCTGGCTGCTCTGCAAACATTGAACAGCCCTGGGAGCTGTGGGAGCCTGGCTCAGCCACAGCCTCCACTGTCCCAGCCACGGGCACCAGGCAGCCCAAACATGCTGAGGGTGGATAATCATCAGGATGGGTCTGTATGAACAGTGGATAAAAGGCATCGTGCCACTGCTCTCCCACCTGATCTGCTTCCTCCTCCCCAGCCCCTTTTGATGTTTGCTTTCACGGTGATTTCTTACAATGTGAAATTCATCCTGGGTTTAATGGTTTGGGGATGATGTGGTTTTTCAGATGAACAGAACAAGGATGTAGAGCTCTGAAAGATGTCTCTGCTCTTTATCAGTGATTTCTTTCAAGTACAAAATGCTTTTTCTTTCCCTTTTTGTTCTGCAAAGGTGGATTCTTCCCCTGCCCTGTTTACTAATTAAAATTTAGTTGGTAAAGAATAAGCATATTGTCCCTGCCAGGGTTTGATCTATTGTTATTAGGGCTCTGTGTTGTTACAGATGAGATCAAAGAATTTAATTTATGATGGGTGGATAGGTCAAGTTCAGTCGTCTGAAGCGAGTGCAGGGCAGAAAGCACAGTCAGACAATGATGTCTTAAGCAGCAGCCCAGGCAATAAGTTCTTCCTTGTAATACAGCCTCACTTTCTCCAGTTTTGACTCAAGAAAGTCAAGCTGTCCTCTGGATATAAATATTTGAGGACAGCTGGATGCAGTACAAGAAGCCCCCTCTGCCTTCTCTTAGTACAATATCAACACCACCTGATGAATCCGTGGTTTAGGATAAAGGAAAAAACCTGGGAACATGACCATGTGTTTCAGCCATCCCAGTTCACAGGTTTGCATTGTGTCTGCGTGCCTGCTGCAACTTCCTATGACATTTTTAATGTGATTTTAAAATATCCCTTGAGCTCACAGCAAGAATCTCTAATTAAGACCTAAAGTTGATGCTGCAAAGCCTTAGTCACACCCTAATAACAAAAGGGGAATGGGGTGGGGGGTGAACAAATTTATTGGGTCTGCTTATGGTCTCTAGCTGCAATATTTTCCTTGAACTGTGCTCAAAGAGGAATGGGTTGGATTATTTCCATTTCATCTTTATTTATTGCACATCAGTGTGCAGCACTGTTATGAAACCAAGCAAGACACCCACTTCTCTGTCCCCTATGCCTATGGAAACCATGAGGACTGGCCTGAGATGAGTGACTGGGGAGCAGTTTCTGGGCTCTGTTATTGGGACATGTCTGTGAATGCATGGCTCACATAGCTGGATATGTGGGGTGTGCTCTCCCTGTGTTCTGCCCAGCTGGAGCTGGAAACTGTTTTGGGTGGGAACCACAAGTCCTTGTGTCTGTCTGGAGAGCGCTCAGCACACCATGGGCTGGTGGAAGAAGCAGGACAGCTCAGGGCTGTGGCTCTGCCTGGAATGGAGCAACAGGAGGTTCCTTGTCAGCTCCATCCCTGGGCTTTGCCTCTCCGTGTTCATTTCTCTGCCCCACCAAGTGCTGTGGTTTCTCTGGGCCAGGCAAACTCCTGACAAGGCAGTGAAGCTGAAGCCTTTGTGTAAGAGCCAAATGTAAAATGTCACTGGTTTGAAACAACAAAATCCCTTTCCCTGACCTGCTCCATGGAATATGAGGAAACAATGTCAGGGCTCTATGGATAGATTTCTGTGGGTGAGCACCTCTCTGCCCTGATGTGGTCACTCTCTCAAAGGGTCTGTGTTTTCCCTGCTCAAGAAGTTTTGGGTTTTACAAATGTTCCCATCTAAAGCCCCCAGGGTGCCTTCTCCCTCACAGGGTTTCTGCTCCAGGTCCCTGTGCCTTGGCTGCTGTTTCTTGTCCAGTTTGGTGGTAGTTTGAGCTTGTCATGCATCCTTTTTCTCTCTGTCCACTGCTGCTCCCAGGAGTCTCTGTTCCTCAGTTGTACCTGGCACTGTGGCCATGATCAGGGAACTGATCAAAACAAAACAGTGGAAGTTTCTCATAAACTGGGATGGGTTTATTTGGTTTCTTTGAGGTGAGGGCAGTTCCTCAGGCTGGCTCAGAGTGTGGTCACACACACAGCAGGGGATGCTCAGGGGGTACCTGGTACCTTCATCTCAGCTGAGCTCCCACCCATGCTGTGGTCTCAGGAGATTGGCCACAAACCCTGTGTAGTACAGAAACACTTTCCTCCAGTGCCTGCTCAGAGGAGTCAGAGGATTGGCAGTGCCATTTCAGCTGTAGCAACACAACTGAAATATATTCACATCCTGGTGATCCCTTGGATCAAGATTTTCCCTTTTTAGTGACTTTCTTTCTTTGACATTGAGAGGTCAAACTCTGTAAGGTGTAACTGCAGCTGCACAACCCCACACTGCTGCTTTGGTCTGGGAAAGGTTTGGTCAGGGCTGTTCTCCTGTTGCTTTCCATTTTCTCATTCATCCTTTCCTTGACTGATATTCCACAGCTGTAGCAGGGCAATATTGGAGGAGATGATGCTCTCAGGGCATTTTTTTAACCCAGTGAGAAGCTGTAAATATGTGATACCTCAGCGTGCCCTTGTAAATCTTGCAGCCCACGGGCTGGATCCAAGAGGCTCACACAGTCTGGATCAGCCTCAGGGATGCTCACACACATTGTGTTGCTCATCCAAACCCAAACCCCAACACTCTTAAAATTTTCTCATTATGGCTCTGACTTCCAGTCAACTTGGAAGCTTTAAAAGGGGAACTGGTGGGTGGTACACTGTCTGTCTTAGTGTCTTCCTTGCATTTACTGCCTCTTCCTTTCTGGAATGAAACCTTCATGACTTTACAATGCATCATCTTGGAAATCAATCTTCCCCTTCAATTTACTTAATAATGCTGTCAAAAGTCATCAGCTAGAAAGCATTCAGTGGCGAATGCAAGAAAACTTTTCAAATCTCTCCATGATGAGCAAAAAGGACAAAGAATATCTTTTACCACTTAGTTTCTCTGTCTCAGTAAAATAAAAGCAGCCCCCAGAGTGGCATTAGTAACTGTTGAGAACCAATATTTACATGTAGTAATTTATCTTCATGTTTATAGAAACCACAATTAATTTTTTTTTTTTAATCTCCAGAAAATTATAATTAGAGATGTGTGGCCAAATTTTGGGGGGAGGGAGTTAAAAATTCTTTTTCTAAAAAGGCTTTTTAATGTCTAGGGATTTGTGTTTGTTTCTGTTGACTAATCTATAGAGTAAACTGCCCAGGCCCCGAGGTGACTCACGGGCTGTGCAGATGGTGAGATTTGCTCTGGGCTCTCCGCGTTCCTCCAGGAGGAGGAAGAGCTGGTTCCACCTCCTCATCCCCTGCTGCAAAGCCAGAGGGTGTGTGAAAACTCCTCCTGGAGACCCAGCTGCGGGAATCCTGCGTTTTCCAGGCAATTACATTTTTGGGAAGCTTGTGCTCTGACCCAATGCGAATGAAACGGGATTAGCTGGGGGCTTCTGGAGGCTGCCAAGGTGGGAGCCAAGGGCAGGATGTGGCTGTGGGGGAGGGAGCAGCTCTTGGAGCACAAAGTAGGTTCTTGTCAGTCTCACCTCTCACTTAACCGTGCATTGCCCAGAAGGACATGGAGGGGTTGGACCGTGTCCAGGGAAGGAAATGGAGCTGGGGAAGGGGCTGGAGTGGCTGAGGGAGCTCAGCCTGGAGAAAAGGAGGCTCAGGGGGGATTTCTGTCCCTGCACAACTCCCTGACAGGAGGGGACAGCCAGGGGGGTCGGGCTCTGCTCCCAGGAAACAGGGACAGGAGGAGAGGGAATGGCCTCAAGTTGCACTAGGGGAGGTTTAGGTTGGATATCAGGGAAATATTCTTCACCATAAGGGTTGTCCAGCATTGGAAGGGGCTGCCCAGGGCAGTGGTGGAATCACCATCCCTGTAGGGATTTAAAAGCCATCTGGATGTGGCACTTGAGGACATGGGTTAGTGGTGGCCTTGGCCATGGTTGGACTTGATGACCTTAAAGAATTTTTCCAACCTTAAAACATTTATGATCTTCTCCAACCTAAATTGTTCTCTGATTCTTGTGGGCAGGACAAGGGGAGCTGTGCTCTGTCTCAGTAATGAACTCTGACTGTCCAGGAAAGCATTTATTTTTTTCAAAATTAAAAAGAGGGAGGGGTGGGGGAAATCAATGGATCTGTTTATAGCTGTATAAAAAGGCAGAAAAGTTAATGCTAACACGTGTTTATTCATTTTCCCAGAGCAAAAAACATTTGCAGGATGGTAGTCCAGAGCACAGGTGATAAATGATCAATACCTTTATTTACATTTTTTTAAGGAATGGCAGGACATGGAGGAGGTGAATGTCTAGAACCCCTGTAAACATATTATATTCATGTGTGGATGCTGTGGGCATTGTATTGCAAAGACTTCAGAAGTCCATCTCTGCAAGTCAGGTAAATATGATGGGGTTTATTTTTTTCAGTACACAAGCAATTCTCAGAGCACTAGACTGGACACAAGACAACAGAACTCAAGAGTTTTGTCCCAGTTTTCCCCAAACTGGTAACAGAGCTGAATTTTTTTCTAGTCTAAATAGCAGGATCCCCCCCTGCCATGTACAAGGTCATCCCCCATGCAAACCCATCCAAATGCCACCTGAAAATCAGCTTGAGCAAATCTGTCTTGCTCTGGGTGTAGTGAAAAGCTTTGGGAAAAATCATTCCAAAATGTGAAGGATTTCCTGTTATTTTTACTGACAATATCTGCCTTAAAATGGAGTGAGCTCTGGTGTGAGTCTCTATCTATTCCAGCTGCAGTGTTATGGCACGAGCATGAGGCACAGCCCCAGGTGGGAACACTGCAAGAAGTGGTTTGATGAGAGCACAGGGGTGGCCTGGCAGTGGGCAATACCATGGAGAGAAGTGGTTGGGCCAGGGAGGGTCTGAATGTTTCAACTGCAAATATGTTTAATGTTCTCTGCTTTGGAGAGAATTTCCTAGGATTTTCCTTCATCAGTTTGCCTGGTTTTTGATGGGAATGAGGGTGGTTAGCTCACTGTTCTGGACTCAGGCTGATGGAGGGCACTGGGTGAAGATCAATCACTGCTGTGGTTGAGGCTTCACCAATAATCTCTGCCTGGAGCTGGGTGAAGTTACAAACACTGCCTGGTCTTCTGAGATGGGCAAATGTTTTCTTTTCCCTCTGTTTTATGAATTTCCTTAATGTGTGTTGATGCTGTATGTTATTAAAATCGATTACCTCCTTCACTTATTTCCTCTGCTCTGGACTCAATTACTTTGCATCTTTTTTTCTTTTTTCTTTTTTTTTTTCCTTTTTCTTTTTTGGGGATGAGCACAGGATCACTGTAGAGGAATTATGTAAGAAGATTTCTCTCNTTTTTTTTTTTTCTTAAGTAGGTTGAAGCTGATATGAGAGAAATAATATCCAATCTCTATTTCTTAAGATACAGGACCAGTCTATCAGGCTGTTGGCACAAAACAACAATTGTTTTATTGTTGGGGTAAGTAAATAAGAACAAGAAGTCTTAAGTATTGGCATATGTTGATCCTTGGCCAGAAAGGTCTCTAAACAATACATTTTCTATTCATTCCAGAAACCTCATACTCTGTTATTTCTCATTTAATGCTGTTGGCAAATACCCATGTCACCATCTAATTTTGACTGTAGTTCAACTTTTTTAGTGCAAAGCTAATCCTCATTATAGCTGTAAACATGTGTTTCATTTGGCCTTGTGTTCATGTGCTAAAGTGACAAAGGCAATCGAGGGTTTCTATCAGGAATGGAGATGTACAGGTAAGTGTTTTGTTCAATCTGCTTCATCTTTCACACAGTGGCAATCAGTACAGTTGCTTAATAGGGAAGAATGCTTTTATAAGCCTCTCTGTACTCTCTGTTTCCTGCTCTGCATCTTTTTTCAGAGAACTGGGACACACCAGGGAGAAAAAGAACAAATGAATATGAATAATCACAGAAGCCATCAGGATCTGCTGCAGCAGCTCTATGTGTGTCTCCTACATCTTTATTTGCTCTTCAGACACTGATGTGTTTTAGCTCTTATTTTTTATAGAATGTTTTGGGTTGAAAGGGACTTCAAAGATCATCTTGTTCCAACTCCCTGTCATGGGAAGGGACATTTCCACTAGACCAAGTTGCTCCAAGCCCTGTCCAACCTGGCCCTGAAAATTTCCAGGGATGGGGAAGCCACAGCTTCTCTGTCCAGTCTGGAGAGTGACTTTCCAAATATGGTTATTTCAGCATGCCTCAGTTTTCATGGAGATTTACAAATTCAGTCCTTATTGAGACCCTACTCTAGATGACTCTGCTCTAAAAAAAGACCTCTTGTAAGGGGGATCACAAACCAGCAGCCCTGAAGTCAAAATTCACTTTCAGGTAATTTTGTTTAGTGTTTTTTAATAGCGAAATTCAGTCTGACTTCCCTGCCCCCAGCAGAGCATGTGACAAACTGTTTATCCAAATAATCTGACTCATGGAAGCCTAGCAGTGACTACAAATGAGGTTTAAGTGTTGTCACCAAAGTCCTTAAAATGCAGCATCATAAAAACAACAGAAAACCCTGAGCCTTCAAACCTGATTCAAGTAGGACCTGGTTTCTCTACTGTTTCTTTCATTAGGATAGAATAGAGTAGGGTGGAATAGAATATTTTTCGTTGAATGGGACCTACAATCATCTACTCCAACTGTATCATCTAGGCCAACAATTCAAATTACTCTGCTGAAGCTCCTGGTTGAAGTGTATCTTTGTGTTGGCTCTTTTATTAAGTACTGCCAAGTTAAAGCTCCTGGGAATAAGTCAAACAGAGGGAGGAGTTTGGAGGCACAAGGTGGAAGCAGAGTTTTTATTTATTCCTGGCTGTGGTCTGCAGTGGGGTGGGTTCTGCTTGGGGGTGGCAAAGGGTTCCCAACCTACAGCAGTAGTGCTCAAATAAGAAATCTCCTGAGGGACTCCCAGTCAGACAGAGCCCATCTGCTTGGACTGGGGTGAGTACCACAACTTCAGCAGCTGGCAACTCGGTCACAGTTTGTCTGTGCTAAAAGAAATATAGTTTGCCTATATTCAAGTGCACACTTGAGCCACAAATGTTTCTCTGTGCTTGCCTACACCAACGAGTCACAAATTGTCCTCTTGTATTTAAATAGAGCCCAAATTCAATCCATACATTCCCAGTCATTATCACCCCATTATCCTTTCTCCTTTTTGCTATTTTTCTCACCAAGCAGTGGTAAACCCCAGGCCCTTTCTCAAACATGTGGTTGATATAAGAGGAGAGGAAAGTTCTTTTCAAATATTAGAATGTTTTTAAATACTGTTTTATAGCAATCGTGGTCATCTGCAAGAAATCAGTTTTCAAAGAAACATTTGATGGACTGACAATCATTTGAGCCCAGGATGAGATGAAATGGTCCAATTCAAGCTGGATGAGGACTCACTTTTCTGGAGAGCACATGAGTTTAGAAGAGATTGATGAAGCTGAATTTTGAAACTATCAATTTTGTCTTTGAAGTGTGTTGGGATCCAGGCTGGCTGTGAGGATCAGAGAACTGGGAGCTTGAGAGGATGGAAGGAGGTGGCCTCCTATGGAGAGTGGGCAGCAGAGAGGAGGAAGGATAAAATGGTATCAGAGAAGTCATCTCCTCCTTCACTGGACTTTTACTGCTTCCACCCTAGTTCTGGGACAGGATGTCCTGTGAAGGGCCAGGACTTGGACTCCATGATCTTTGTGGGTCCCTTCCAACTCCAAATATTCTATAATTCTATGATTTTGGTACATTTGTTATGCAGCATTTATTGCTCTGTAATGCACGCAGGGTGTCTGCTTCCTACGTGCTTCAATTTAGACTTTTTTTCTATGAATTGTACTTTGTTGTGTTCGTATATGTAAGGAACTTTCAATATTAAGTTTCAATATGTTAATATGGAAGAAAATCAAGAAAACTCTTTCTTGGGTGGAATTCATCAGGTCCCCAGTTGGGTGGTTGTATTTTAGGTTGTTGTGGCTGCACATGGCTGGTGTGCCCACAGTGGGAGCAACCTCCTGGATTTTCCATCATTTATGCTGTTTATACTGAATATCCAGGCTCAGAAGCAGAAATAACTTGGGGTTGTTTGAGTTTTTCTGGTTTTATTTTCTTGAATACCAGTAAGGAACAACCAAGGCCTTGGTGATCAAGACCCGACAGGGGCTCTGCTTTAAAAATCATTCAGGCTTTTCAGGTGTCCAACTTCCAAACTACTTAGGGCACAAGGGGAAATGTAAACATTGTTCTGTTATTCAACCTACTACATAAGAGCATTGAGTTTGACAAGGCTCCAGGTACCCCCGTGTCCCGTCCTGACCGAGATCAGACGCTGATATCCCTCCCCAGTGACATCCAATCTGGCAGGTTTGTTTTCACTCTAACAATTGGCCACTGTAAATGTTGGTTACGCTGCTTCGTGCCTGCCCTGCCAGAGCTGCTTCCAGGAGGATTTCACTGCCTTTCTCAGGATTCAAGCTTGTAGTAGTTCTTTCTGAAATACAGTCAGGGTGTATTTAAATACAAGTTCAGGTGTGTGCTGCATTTATTTAATCTGTGCAAGGAGGGAGGTGATTTCAGATATTCTTTTGAACTTTGTAAACTTTGTATCAACCCCCTTTTCTTTTCCTCCTTTTTTTTTTTTTTTTTTGTTTGTTTGTTTGGTTTTTTTTGTTTTGTTTTGGTTTTGGTTTTGTTTTTGTTTTTGGTAGATATACGTCATATTAAAAACTGCGAAACTTTTTCTTATGGAATTGGCCACATTGGATGACTCTGTTTGCAGGAGCCGAAGTTGGTGGCAGAACATGGGATGAATTTCAGGTTGTGCCACAGACAGATTTTACACTGGACACAAGGTGGGAAATGGAGCTAATGAAGCTGGAAGTGCTCGCTGCAGGAACTTGGTGTGTATGGAGAGCCTTGGTAGGGGAGAAGCTGATGAGTTCCAGGATTATTACTGAGAGCAAAACTCGGTGTCTTTGTTCTACACTGATCTGCAGGGAAAGCAGAGTGGAAGCCATCCCCTCTGCCTCTGGTGAGCACAATCCATGTTTATACCCAGGAATGGCAAGGCCAGGTCTGGCAAATGCCAATGGCCTGCCTCTGCAACAGCATAACATTCAAAATTCTAATTTAAAGTATGAGATATATATAAGAATTATAAGCAGTAGTAAATGTGCTCTGAGCAGGCAGGAGAGAATTACTCCTGATCAACTGGCAGAGCTGGATGTAGAGCAGGACCCTGGACTTTGGTGTAGTTTGAATTAAGCTGGATTTCTGTATTATATTATTTTTATAGTCTCTTCCCATCTGAGAGAGATCTCTGTTTCCTTTGGTGTTTCATACACTGTTCACAGCTCACTCCACTGCCAGGGAACAGTTGTGCCATGATGGTTCAGGGCTCCCCAGACTGGTGGACGTGATGGTCCTACCCAGCATCCAAGATGAGACAGCTCCTTCCCAAAATCTTATTCTCTCTCTTGCTGTGCTGAAAGACTTCTCTGCCAGTCCCAAAAGCAGCAGAGAAGTGTTTCCATCTTGAACAGTTTGCTTCTATTTATTTACCTTCGGCCTCTGGGTCAGGAAACCTTAATAATTTCCTTTTTATTAATTTAATCCATAGTTCCTAGTAATTACCATAAATTAAGCCTGCTGGGGGGAAAAACACAGCCAATAAACCAGAGGAACTGCTGGCTTTATGTGGGTAATGTCAGTACCTAGAGGATTGTTTCCTGCAGGTCGGTCCCTTGGTTGTCGTGATTAACTCGAGATCAGCAGAGAGTTTCCCGTCCACCTTTTAAACGAGGCTCGGACATGCCAGGAATTCTGCTAATGCACAGGGCCCTGTTAAAGGCTTAATCTTGGTGTGAAATGAACTTATTCCTGCCCCCTGTGCAGGTACTGAGTATTTCCCAAGGGTTGTTTCTCTCTGGTTTGAATACCTTGACTGGAGTCACCAGTGTGTCCTTCCTGACAGCATTCACACCAGTGAGGTGACAGCAGCAGGCACGGATCTACTTCTAACACCTTGGGGCTTGGAGTAGGGATGAAAATGGAGCTTCACTTCCCAAAAACAAAGGAAAATAATAATCTGGATTCACAGGGGAGAAATACATGGCGTCATTTTGCAAAGCCCCTTCTTTGGTCCTGCTTAGCAGCTCCTTAGGGATTGGGGCACTCAGAACATGGTGGAGAAAGTGGGAATTAAAACAAGCCCATGGGATGAGAGGCTGCCTCCAGGAGCCCACAGAGGCCCCACTAGTAAAGGGCTGCTGGTTTCCTCTTCGAACTGGGCTGCAGCCAGGCATTCCTGAGTGGCACCGGTCCTCCCAGTGCTGGAGAGGAAACATTCCCGTTTGTGAGCTGTGGAAGTGCATGCCTAAGCCAAAGGTTACCAGGCTGAGGTGATATTTTTGCATTCCTACAATGTCTTAGCTTTTTTAAATTAAATTCTTGCAACATGAGGATTTAATCCCTCCCGGTATATATGGCGTGCGTGTGTGTCCGTGTGTGCGCGTGTGCATTTTTTTTTTCCTACAAAAATTTCATCAGGCAAGTTATTTTTGTTTTTGAAAGTTGGCTCAGATACAGGGTCAGTAACTTTCCACCCAGAGCCTGTGGAAAGGTTTGGGGTTTGAAGCTGAATAGAGGGTCAAGTTTTAGGGTTGTGCTTGAGTCGAAACTGGATCTGGGGTTGAGAGCCACTAGGGATGAAATCTGTTGAATTGTTCTTGAATATTTTTATTAAAAATAGTGGAAATAAGCAGTTTTCCTTTGCCCAAAAGCAGAGTTCTACCACATTGAAAATGGTCCTAAGAAAATTAGTGGTTTCCAGCATGGAATTGGGTTCGAAATCCAATCCCAGAAGGATAAGTTTGGAGTCACATACTCAAAATTAAGCTCCAGCAAAACAAAAAGTGTTTTGATTATAGTACTGTGAGAGTGGGGGAGGAACACAGGCTGTGGCCTGATCCTGCTAGCAAGGAGTTGGAAACTTCTTGGGACCAGAAAGGTGCTGTGGGACACCACAAAGAGCTGCAGGCAGAGCCCCGGCTCTGTGTCCTGGGCTCCAGGAGCAGATATTCCAGCCCAGGGTTACTTAAATGAACTCAAAGCTTTGGCTTTGGAGCATGGCTGTGTCTCTGGGTCCTCTGAGCTCACACACTCTCTGCTCTGCTTCTGTCACCAGATGAAGGTGGTGGGTTTTTCCTGGGGAGTAAAGAAGTTGTTAGCTCAGGCTATGATCTGGTTTCTTTTCCCTTCTGCTGAGCTGCTCTGCCAGCTTTGAGATAATCTGGCTGATTAAACCACCTACATTGATGTCCTGGAGAAAATATCCACAGCTGCTTCAGCTAAGCCAAGGAACCCCCTGCTCTGAGCGTGCACAGGGGACAGCTCAGCACCTGGTTTGAGCCACGGGACAAAGATGAACCAGGCCAGCAGCACCACGACACAAGTGCTCGATTGCTCTAAGCAGGCCTCTGATTTTAAGCATCAACCTTCTACTGAGGTGCCCTTAAAAATCTGTCTTGATCATGCTGGGGAGCAGCAGCATTGCATTTCTGAGGAGTTTTTTCTCCACTGAACTGTTCAGCCTGAGCTAAGTCCTGTGCTAATGCCATGGAAGTGCCTGTGTGTGCTCTGCTAAGCCCTGGACAAAGCTGTGTCCTGGATGAAAGTGTCTTACAGCAGAGATGCTCAGATAAAATGAGGATAATGGTGTTCCATGGTTCCCTTCTGGTGGCTGCACAGCTGAGGCTGTCCCTCAGAGCTGGCACTGCCATCTCAGGTTTGCTCAGTGAGGAGAAGGAATGTCCTGAGCTCTCCCCTTGCCTTGGCTCAACAGGGCCGACACAATGGGAGAAAAGGCAGGTTCTGCTCAATGAAGATATCTCTGTTTCACCACTGCTTCTTTCTCTGGAAGAAAAATGATTCCTCCAGGTCTTGACATCTGCTGCTATTTAAAGGATCATCATCATCACCACTCCAGCCCTCCTGGGGCCTCAAGGTATATAAAACCTTATTCTTCCCAAATTTGTGATTGAAAACAGATATTACGTGATGGTGTCCCTTTAAATGCCATGTCAGTGGTGGGAAGCTTATTAATTAATGGTTCTGCAGGACAGAAGCTGGGGGTGACTGGGGAGGGCAGGTGGAAGGTTTTAGGTAGATTTTAGCCCCCCTGGGGCAGGTGGGTGGTGACCACCTGCGGATATCCTGCAGGAGGAATCTGCAGGCTTGCAGCTCTCTGCTGGTGCTGTTATTTGCATTATCCAGGGGTGCCTTGTGACCTTTAGCAGTTTTTATTTGGGCTCTGGTGAAAGACTGAGACAGAGGAAGAATTTCTCAGGTTAGCAGACCCCTCTGCTACTTGTCACCCCCATCATACACCCACATCCACACCCCTGGGGCTGTGGAATCAAGGGAGCAATGGGAAAGTGCACCTGGAACTTTCTCAGAGGGTCCAAGCTGTGGAAAAAGCTCATAAAACACCTCCTTGAAGCCTGTCTCTTGTGGGAGGCTGTGTGTAACCTCCATCCTCACCCTCCATCAGGTGGCTGGATGGGGGGAGGTTGCAGCTACAGACACACTCTCACTTGAACAGCTCCACACTGGGGGGGGGCCCAGCAGCTCTCACTCTGTGTTTAGAGTTTGCAGGTTCAGTGGTGATGGTAATTATTTATTGATTCACAGGATGGGGAGGCCCTGGCACAGGTTGCCCAGAGAAGCTGTGGCTGCCCCATCCCTGGAAGTGTCCAAGGCCAGGTTGGACAGGGCTTGGAGCACCCTGGGATAGTGGAAGGAGTCCCTGCTCATGGCAAGAGGTGGAATGAGGTGGGCTTTGAGATCCTGTCCAACCCAAACCATTCTGGGATTCTTCTAATTTCAAGTGCCTGACAAGTGAAATAGTGCTCTGAAACCAAAGAAAGGAGGCTGTGTGATCAGCCTGCTGTTTTGATTACCTTGTTTGGCAATACCTTTTGTTAATTAAAATTTGGATTGTTCTGCTCAGTGCAAGGAGATCTGCCCCAGCCTCTTCCCATTCACCCACCATGTCCTTGCACCCTCATACACACAGAGCAAATTTAAAGACTTTTCTGATTGTTGAGTTACGGTGCTTGGAGCTGGTTGGTTTGACACAGAGCCATGAGCTTTCACCCTTAGGCATGTTGGGTTCCTTTCTCCCCTCACATCTAAAGTGTTTGTCTTGTGTGGGTTTGCCCTTGGGAAGCCAATTTCTTTGAAAAGCACCAGGAGTGGTTTTAAGTGAGGGATGTCCCACAATGGGACTGTGCTCTGATGTTCTGTCACCTTTATGTCCCTCCACAGGTCCCCAGCAAATAACCTTTCAATTGCCAGGACAATAAAAGATGTCAGGGGTGATTAAAGATGTGGCAGCTGGTGCTCTGTATCTCCATGCAGTCATGTCCTTCAGATTTTCCTCTCTCCCTCTGGGACAGAATTTTCCAGAATTCAGTACCAGTCTCCAGCACTCCCTGAGCAAGCTGAGGGTGTTGAGCACCCTGCTGGATTCAGTCCAGGTTCAGCACATCTCTCTGAGTTCCCTGTTCCCATCCATCTGCTCATGTCCATCTCTGCAGTGCTGGGTGTCCTGTCCCTGGGCTGAGCTGGGAGCGTGTGGTCCTTGCACAGTGCCTGGAGTATTGCCTACATATGGTATGTTTTCCATGCAAAATGGGTTTTTAAGAAATAAGGGTTTTAAAAATGGACTAAAAGATTTTTACCAGGGCATCTGGTATTGCAAATATTTGAAAACGTTGAAATTTTTTCTTTCTTGGCAGTAAAAACAACCCAGCTTCTTGCCCACTGCAGTCCAAGAACTATTGAATATGTTTTAAAACAGATCGTTTGGGGGGTTTATATAACTTTTTATGGTTCTGAACAGAAGATACTTTTCTCCTTAGAACTGGTTCAGAATCCTAAATTGTAGTTGTTGATTTCTTGGCTTATGGGGAGCTACGTGATTTACACCAGTTAAGAACATCAGAAAGCTTCAAGAAACCTTTGAAAGTGCAAACCAGAGGAAGATGAGCTTTTGTTTTCCTTCCCAAATATTCATATCCTTGTTGCAGACTATGCCTGGATTCACTCCATTGCTATTGTGAACTGTGAGGCTTTATCCCATCCCCATTCCCCAGGTAGCTGGAGTCAGGCACTGCAGGGAGCAAGCTGGAGGTTCCTCGAGCAATTTGAAGGGATCTGAGGGAATCCAACCCCTGGGATGTGGTGAACCCAGATGCTGCAGCTGCTTCAAGCTTTTTTCAGTTATTTTTTCTTGAGAATGACTATAAGGTCACAAGATCCGGGGATTTTTGTATGTGGCTTTCTGACCTGCTGAATCATGATTTTATTTATTTTTTTTTCCCTCATGCCTGTTACACTCAGATGTAGTTGTAATAGAAGCTGAAAAAATCTCCTGGGCTGGAGGGAGGAATTGGACCTGCATCTCTTGCATCTCAACTGAGGGCCTTGACAACTGCATATGGTGCACACAGGAACAAAATTAATGCTTAAAAAAAAACATATTTAAAAAAAAAATCATGGGAGATAGGAATGGGAAAAATAATTTTAAAAGATCAGCATTTTATCCACAATTGATCCCATGGCTGCATGCTGGAAAACCCTCTGTGTGTGACAGCTCCTTGTGCCCAGGTGGCAAAAAATCTTGGGAAACTCCAAATACAGCTGAGATATTTGTGCACATAAAACCAGGGGGATTTTCAGCTTGTTATGTGCCTGGACAAGTCCTGGTGCTTGCCAGCACGAAGGTGGCAGGTATAAGGATTGAGGGATGGGGCTGGGAATGCCCCCCAGAGACAGCTCATGCCTGGCCATGCTCATGGCCAGCACTGCAGCTGCCATGGCTGGGGTTTGCTGATCCATAAACCCTTCACTCCTCTGAGCCAGGGTGGGATGGCTCAGGGATCTAAAAATGACTGGAAATCCAGCCCTGTGCAAGGGAGGGAAGGGATGGTGCTGGTGGAGGATCCAGCCTGGCCCTTGGGCTCCCAGCAGCCTTGGCACAGCCACAGCACCAAACCACATCCCTGGCCAATCCTGTTCTGCAACTGGCCTTGCGCCCAGGTTGTGAAAGCACTATAAAAGCCAGGTATGTTGTTTTGGCCTAAATGTTTGTCCCATAGCATTAAAAGAAAAAAAAAAGTCTGGAAAACCACAGAAGAATAAAGTCCTGAGATATTTGGTTTAATTAGATTTACTCAAGTTCTGCTGGGCTTGTCTCTGCCTGCTGCTGCTGTCAGGGTTTCTGTCACCCTACCTGGCTTTGCACATGCAGTTCCACAGACATTATTCACACGTGGACACCTATTCAGTGACACTTTGCTCCAGTACAGCACACGCTGGACACTTACAGATGTGCATCATTCACTCTGACAAAGCCACTTCTCCCCCAGCCTTGGTAACCTGTAGCTGGTGCACATCTCTCCAGAAGAGAAATTCACTCCTTGCTTTGAAGACAAAGTGCTGAGGCATCCACTGCATTCCTTCCTGATGTGTTCCAGTGGTTGGCTGCCCTCATTCCAAACCAGATGTCTCCTCTCTGATTTGAGTGCTTCTGACTTCAGATTCCTGCTCAGACCTTCTTCTGCCTGTTCCTGATGGAGGTGAGGAGCTCCAGGTTGTTGGATATCCAGGCAGCCACTGCTACCCAATGAAGCAGCTGATATCAGGGTCAGAGAGACTAACAGCTTCATAAGACAGTTCAAGCAAATTCCTTCACTTTGTCTCTTGGCTATGATGGCCATTCAGTGGGAGCAAGGCTTTCATGTGCACAGCCCTGGTCTTGTTTTCCCATTACTGACGCTTCTTTGAGCCACTTGCTTGGTAAAATGGTGGGGGTTTGTCCTTAGTTCAATTTCCTCCTCTTATGAAGAGATGAATCTATTAGAATGTGTATTTTTCCCCTGCCTTTGTTTTGTTTCATATCATGCCATAAATATTCCATAGTTTCATCTTGCCACAATGCTAGTTAAGGCTAAACTCATCCAGTTTTTGAGCAATGGATGTTCTTTCCATAGAGCTTTCCTGCTGAATTGTGGGGAAGGGACAGTCTGACTACCAGCCCTGGTGAAGCCAGTGGATGAGTCCTCATGAACAAGAAACTTGAGATTTTCTTATCAATAGTGGAAAGGTCAGGCTTGGTTTTGTTTCTCAGCTGCCTGTACAGAACAATGTCTCTTTTCTCTGCAGTGCTGTCCTTCCACCTTCTTCCCCTGTAAATTTTGCTCTCAATTTAATTTATTTACAGCCCTACCTTCAGTAGGTGAGGCAGGAACACAAGCAGAGCGTGAGATTGGTCTGATCCTGCAAATCTCTGCAGCTTTTGCTTTCAGGATTGAATGTTGGGCTCTTCCAAATGGAGGGGGAATCTGGTCTCAGCTCATTTTAAACAAGACCAGCACCTTCTGAGCAGTTTAAAATTGTAGAATCACAGGATCACAGGATAGTTTGGGTTAGGAGGGACCTTACAGGTCATCCAGTTCCAACCCCTCTGCCACAGGCAGGGTCACCTTCCACTAGACCAAGGTGCACAAAGATTTAAAGGAAGCAAAGACGTGTCCATAGAGCCAATGGAAGTATTTGTGCTCTCTCCCTCCTGTAAGTACATCACAGTAACTCAGAGGAGTAGCATGTGCTCACTTACAGAAGATGTGCTGCAGAAGAGTTATCACTCATCAGGGGAGATATGGGCTTAATGCAAAAAAGAGCCTGAGATGGCTCAGCACAGCCCATAGCTGAAACATGTTGTGATACCCCTGGGTAAAGATCAAACTGTAAAGGTCTTACCGACATCTGATTCTCCTCAGTTTTAGTTGGATCCAAATCTAGCAAAAGGGCATTTTTATGTCTGGTCACAGTCCAAAAAGATATAGCAAAATCACCTGGAGTTACAAATGTGTTGCAGAACCTGTCCCTAATCACATTAAGAGCTCTAAACTGTAAGGCTCGATTGTTTGCCAAATGAAATATTCTCCTCTGGTATTTGCAGAAAGGAATTACAGTCTGTGAGTCATGTTTTTCATTTGGTATTGAAGTACAGTTTCTATTTTACAGACCCAATCCTGAGCTTGGGGAAGGAGTTGTTAAAAAGGCTTTGTTTTGTTGGGAAATAAGGGCTAGGTGACAGGTCTCAGACAATGTATTTTGGGCTCTCAGTTTGCAGCTGGGCTTTCAAGCCCTTGAGGTTCCCAGTGTCAGGTTTTCCTCTGCAGTTCTCAGAGAGGTGATGGGGGCTTGTTGCATTGCTGAAATAAACAGAAAGGCCATGTAATCCCAGGGCTCTGGTCTCCAGAGCTTCAGTGGCAGCCCCTAAGGTTGAGAGCTGACATTTCTTTGCAGAAATGTCTGGTGGGTCCCCAGTGACCACTGGATTCTTGCTCCAAGCTTGAACAGCCTTTATCCCTTCCTTTTGGCCCACTCTGATATTAGCTGGCCCCCAGCCATGGGTTCTGGGCTGGATCTCACCTGAGGTTTGCACATGAGCTCCTGGTCTAGTGAAAGGTGTCCCTGCCCATGGCAGAGGGGTTGGAATGGGATGGTCTCTAGGGTCCCTTCCAACCCAAAACCATCCTGGGACTTGGTATCACCCAATGAAATGACATAAATTGGGTGACATGGAGCTCTTGCAGTGGGTAGGAGGTGGATGACAGTGAAATCCAAGAAAGCAAAACATTTGAAGCACTAGGTCACTGCTGAGAGGAGAAGTAAGGAGAGATGATTGAGAAGGCTCCCAACTCCCAGCCATGGAGGATGGACCTTGCAGAGACTTTGTCAGTGCCAGAGCAGTGAGAGCTGAGCCAGCTCCAGGGGCAGTGGGAGATGCCCTTGGCTCAAAGCAGAGCTGCTGCTGGGTGAACTGCCCATCACACCACACCAAATGACACTGAAGGAGACTCTCACTCAGGGTCACCCTGTGTCCCATGGGAAAGAGAACCCGAACGGGCTTTGCACCACCTCATCTTTAAAGCTGGGAGCAGGAGGGGTGGGCAAAGCCCTGTAATCCCTTGGGAAGGGGGGAGCACATCCCCCTGGGCTGCCCAGGGGCCACAGCCTGCCCCCAGCCTGCCCCCTCCTCATCCTCAGGGAGGAAGGAAGCACAGGACCAGGTCAGCAGTCGTGCCTGGGGGATTTTGGCCTGACTTCTCACAGTGTCTTAATATACCCCAGCTGGCAGCAATAATTGGAGAGTTATTAAATAACTGTCTGCAGTGACATACAATCTGCAGAGCACTGTACCAATTATTTTTCATTTGCTTCCCTCTATCTCAACGTGTCTCTATCTCCCCATCCTACCCCACTGCCTTTCCCAGGAACAATTTACTGTAGTGTTTGGAGGGCAGCAAGATCTTCTCCAACAAAGAAACTACTTTATTTTCTGCCATGGTTAATGCCTCAGTTTAATGAGTCCTTCATATCATTCTCACCATCCTAAATTAAAGGGTAGCCTGTGCAATTAAACTGGTTAGCTTCCAGAATGCCCCTCACAGTTATCTGCAAAATGGGTTGAAATGCAGCTGCTACTGCTATTGCTCATACTAAAACTGGCAAAGAGAAAACCACTTTCATCTCTTTATTTTTGGTAGTGTGCCTTTACTTTCAATTAAACTAATTATTTGCACGATCTTATTCCTGATATTTTAAGCAATACATAGCTGTAGATCCTTAAATCTTCATGTTTGTGTCTTTTGGGAATGAGAAGAGAGCTGGGATTTGCAGTTCTTAGTCCAATGTTTATCAGTATTAAAGCAGAGTAAAGTTAGTTTGCAGTGGATTCACTCCAGATTTAAGCTTTGTTAGACAGCACTTGCTCTTTTTTTCCTTTACTTTTTAGATCAGAATTTGCTCTTTTTCCTTTATTTTTTAAATGTACAAGTTTAATGAGAAGAAGTTCCCCAAAACCCTTCTCCCCAAATATCTTCTTTGCACCCAGAACCTGCTGCTGTATTCCCAAGGGTCATATAACAACCTGCACTAAGAGCATCCTTGAGTATCTGTTGATTCTTTTCATCAGGAGCTGCTTCATCTATCCCTGATATTTTCCCCACTCAAGATGAAAAGTGGCTGTTTTTGAAGGATTGGAAAGGGATTTGTCACTGCTTGGGCTGGGAGCAGAGTGGGAGGCCCCCAAAATGTCAAACCATAAGGCTCTGCGGCAACCCAAGGAATTCTACTTGGGATGCCTCTGCAGGGAAATTTCTTCCTGCCTCAAACCTGTTGAGTTCCAATATTCATTTTAATGATCTCATTTTATAAATAATGGGAAGCAAAACAATGCATTCAATAGAAATGAGATTAGAAATAGGAGGGGAATGAATTACAAATGCAAGAGCCTGTATTTATTCCAAGGAAGATAAATCTCATTTTAAGTGGTCTCCAGTGCAACAGAGTCTTGCTAAGACTAAAACAAAGTAAATCTGGTTTTGTTGATAAATAAAAGTGTGAGGCAGTGGCAGGGAATGTTTTCTAACATTGGTGGTTGTCATAGTATCCTGGGACTAGGGATACCTGGGTTTTGCTCTTGGCCTGGCCACTGTCTCTCTGCAGTAAATCATTTAACACCCTGTGCTGGAGTTGAGGCACAAGCTGGAAAATCCAACTCCAGTGAACAAATGACATCAGGGTGTGACCCTCGGTAAAGCTGTCACTGACAGGATTCTGCCTCAGCAGGGTGAATGAGTTTGGGGTGCATCATGAATTGGAAGATGGACTTAGTGGCATTTCAGCAGCCCATGCACAATTTGCTTCAGGTTGTTGTGGGAAAGGCTGTTGTTGGGACACCTTTTAATCTGGGGCTGGATCTGGCATGGTGACACACCCCTTGTGTGTCACCCAATGTAGACACAACACCAGCAGTGGCTTGAAAATTCTCTTTTTTTTTTCTCTTCTGTGATTTGGTCAGATTTGCTGTCCACATGAGTAGCACACAGGAAAAAAAAAAAATGTTTGCTCTGCAGAACTCTCCCTGAGTCCCTTCTCCATGTGGTCCTTGAGCTGCAGTGAGGAAGGGACCGTACCAGGGATTGATAAGAGGGTCTGAACTGCAAACTCAGCAGGGAGGTAACACCATCACTATGTTCTCACCTAATTGAAAACACATTGTCCCTCTGTCCCACACCTGGTGGCTCGGAGGGAAGCGCTGGCATGAGCTGCAGTGGGATGGATGGGGTGAGGTATCCCCAGAAAGAATGTACACCCCGGAGCTGGCACACGCCGAGCTGGGGCACGCTGAGCTGCTCCAAACCACACCACAATCAGCAGCCTCACGGGCTGGAGCTGGACAGTGGCCGACCCTCCTAGCTGGGAGCTAATGATTCCCTTCAGGATTGCATCATTAGATTCGAACTGAGTCATTATGAGGCGATTTGGGCAAACAAGTGGAATTCATTACCAAGGAAACGCGCTGGAGCTGTTGCAGGAGCCTCCTGTCGGGTGCCGGGTGGGTGCACACAGGCACCACCAGAGCCTCACTCCTGGGGCCAAGAACTGCTCTGCCCTCGTGGCAGGAGCCAAGATCCATGCCCAGTGTAGGCTGGTGGGATTCTTCTCTTATTCCACCCCCAGCTGCTTCCTGATCCTTTCTGCCACTGCTCTCCATGTGACACCTGTCACAAGAATAAACAAACCCCAGGGCAGGGGGAGACATTGAAATTGTGAAATTTGCACTTGTGCATTCCCAGGAGCAACCTCAGGAGCAGCCTCAGCCTCTGTCAGCAGTTCCAGCATCATCTGCCCTGGTGTCCAGCTGCTGGCAGCCCCTTTGCTCCAGCTGGATGGTTGGATGTTTGCCTGCCCTGCTCACTGCCTGTTGCTGCTGGTGCCTCTCCAGGTGGGCACAGTTTTGCACGGCTCTGCCATCATCAAAAGCATTTTCAGCAGGTGTAGTGGAGGGGCTGGAAAGGGACCACCTGCAAACAGCCAAATGGTTTGTGGCAGGTTCTTGGAAACACAACAAAACCACACGCTGGTGTCAGTGTTTGGGCTGCAGCTCATTCTGTGAAGCCACCACTGAGCCACTGGAGGATTTCCACCTGCAAAGTGCTGGCTTCAGTATGCTGGGTGAGGACAGCAACATCCTTGATGAAGGCAGAGAATGTGGTGTGAAGGATGAGCAAAGATTTGGGAGAGCAGTAAGAGAAAAGGAACTTGTGGAGCAATCCAAGGCTTGATTGTGGGTTGGCACTCAACACTGATGATCATCAATCAGCAGAGATCAATTACTCAGGAAGCTTAAGCACCTACCAGGAGCAATACTAACATCAGCTTGATGACTAAGGAAACAAGAACATGGACAGAGACCAGCATTGATGGATACAGGCCCTCTCCCTTTTGCAAAAAGGTGTAATCCCGAAATTACTGCCAGGAGAGGCCAAGCTGTGGCCACTGAGGGTGAGCTGGGGTCTTTATCACTATGTTTATAAAAATGTGAGGCCTGGGAATTTGCTGGAAAAGAAGATACTGGTGTATTTGGAAATAAAATAAGCAAATGTTTGCCTAGTGAGAGAAAAAAATTATTTCAGAAATAATATGGAAAAATGGAGAAATTCCTCAAAAATCAAGTACAGTGAGGACAGCAAAGCCCTGGTGAGATGAGCAAGCTGGTGGGTAGCAAAAACAATTGAGGACAGACCTGCATTTCCCATCAGTCATTTTCTAGGGAGCTCCATGCCACAGCTGCTTGAAGAGATGATGGATGGTTGATCCATGGTAAACCTCTGCCAGCTTGGCGTGACTCACCAGGAATGAGGAGGTTTAAAAAACAGAGCAAGGTACAGAGTGAAGAAGAGGATTTCAAACACAGGGCTCAGGACATCACAGCCCTCATTAACACTGCCCCACATGGTGCTTACCACAGGACTGGCAAGAGAAAAGGCTTTGCATGTCCTTACACCTGCCTGTGGTGCCAAAGCCACACAGCACAGGTGACAAACTCACCAGACTCAGGGGACTGGGGTGGCAGTCCACTCTCTGCCCTGTGGCTGCAGACTCAAGACTGGCCCTACTGGGTGACCCTTCCAACTTAGCGCCACAAAATCAGGTCAGTCTTGTGAATTAGAGGTTGCACCTCCAAGATTGGATTTTTTTTTCAAACTCCTACCAAAAAGCAGCAGGTCTCTGTAGAGTCAGTTGTTTGCCTGAGGGAGAAACTTGCTCAAAACTTGGTAAATTCAGATATAAAGGGTTTCCTATGCTTCCTCAGCAAACAATGTCTTACTGCAAATAACTGCAACTAACTGTGTGCCCTCAGCCTTGTTCTGTCCGAGGTGATGCTTAAACTGTCAATAATCCTAAGGCTGCTGTCACAGTGCTACTCAATGGGGTTGACAGATTATATCTCTAAAGTCCCTTTATTGGACCTTGTTCCCAGAAAAGCTTGCAAATTGCTCTGATCTTACCAGACAAAGGCGTTGCTCACTCTCGGAGTCCTTGGATATCCTACACAATAAGGTAGGAATTGGTGAGAATTACCTGAGATAAAATATCCCTTACAACATCAAAGTTCCTGATCTCTTAGCTGTCAGCTGCAGGTATGTGAAAGTCCTGACAGACTGAAGATGGAAGGAAGAGATAAAGCAAAAAAAGAAAGGAGAGGGAATGGAGAAAATCTCTGCGTGAAACGTTATATCATTGGATTTGGCACAAAGATGTCAGCTCAGGGGGTCTGTACAGCCAGCTGGGGTGTGAGCAGGGCACTGGGCTTTCACCTGAGATGAATCAACAGCAGCTGATACCAGGCAGCCAGGGGCAGATCCTGATCCTTGGCACACCAGTGGATAAGGAGGACTTCAATAGTCTTTGTGAGTCCCTTCTAACTCAGGACATTCTATGATAAATGAAGCAGGAGTAACAGAGATCAGGATAAATCATGATCATGCATCCCCCACATTTTTCCCATCCCTGTAGACTCAGCTGTTGGTTGTCTTTTGCCAGTAAAATGGGTGAAGTGGGTCAGTTAGCAGGGGGAATCAGTGGTGTAACACAGGACATCATCCTTTTGCCATCTTTGCCCTGCACATTTTATAATAATTGACCTCTCTGAGTTGTCACAGGAGCGTGGCAGGAGAGCTGGTGGGCCTGAAAAACAGATTTTCACTAAAACAGAGTCAGAGTTGAGCTGAAACAAGATCTGGCTTGTTTGTCTAAAATCCTGCCCTTTCACACCACAAAGACTGGACAGGTCTTCCCTCTGCCCGGTGCTCCCACACACCTAATCCCCCTAAAACTGTGTTTTAAAGCAGATCAAATACCTTTAGGTTCTTAGAAAGGACTGGTTTTGGCAAATGCACAAATACTTTTCTCAAATGACATAAATATTGTATGTGATTTGCTGCCTTGCCAAAATGCAAACACACACATATGCTCTCCTAACTAAGCAACATTCTTTAAAAGTTAAGATCATTGCCTAGAAAGAAATATAGAGCATTTTATAAATCCAAATTGATCACGCACTGTGTGTGTTGAAAGTATGTACAAAAAATGGAACCCCAAAACTCCATTAAACCACTTCTGAGACAATACATCACTGCACCTTTATATTGCACTGAGGGGTTTAACAACCCTTCTCCAGGAAAATATTTTACTAGGTAACAAAAAAAAAGAGTTATTGAAAACATATATTTGATACTTTTGGCAATTCATTTTACTACTTGCATTTCCAATTCATTGGTATAGTTCATGAAAAAAAATATTTTCGCAGTTGGGTCATGTTATTATTTCTCTATTTTTTTTTTTCTACTTGAAAGCCATGATACAATTTTTTTTCTATGAAACAACAAAGAGACAAAAGCTGCTTGCTTGGTGACCCAGTGGATGTTTGAGGGTCTGCTGGAAGTGTAGAATACACACAAACATGCCTACAGGAAATTATGGCATCTTTCTGCTTTTCTGGATAACCAACTTCATATCTGAACCAGCTAAAATAAAGCCAGGAAAGAACTAGTAGGTTGAATCTTCTAAGGAATAAAAAGAAGGTGTCATTTACTAGAATATTAAAATCTTTTTTAAAATTAGATTATTTTGCTTAAGGTCACCTGAACTGTCCCTGGCAGTGACCTGTGTGTGACTGACTCATCCTCTCCCTGCAGCACTGCCCTTCTCTTGGCTGGTGTGAATGTACCTCCTCAGGTGAAGCCCTGGCTTGAACTTCACCTGCCCAGGTTCCAGAAGAAAGCAAAAGAATCCCAGGAGAGGAAGAGATAAGCATTTCCTAAATCAGACTAACAGCACATGTGCCCTGCAAACTCAGCTTGAGCTCAGGTTCCTTTCCCTACCTAGAGAGTGACTTTTCACCCAAAGCTGCTGGTGCTTTAGACCATTTGATCTGGCCATCATGGCATTGTGGGCATGCTCCAGGCTTTTGCTTTCCCTTGGGCTGAAAACACACCCATTTCAAACAAACCTAAATCACAGGTTGGACCCTTCTGTGCTTGCCTGCCATCCATCCTCCCTTCTCCCTCCCCACCTGCCTTTTTCCTTCACATCTCTTCAAGAAGATTTTGGTGGAGATCTTCCATGCAAAAACCTAGGTGACACATGTCCTTGGAAGCCCTGGTGACCAGCAGGCCCAGACATCCACACAAGGATTTCTGTTTCTTTAACCAAACTGCTCCTGGACCATGTGTGTGCTCACTTCCTACACTGTGCAGGTAAGTTTATAACCTTTGCTTTGAGAGAGATACTGTGATTAACCACAAGCATGTTGTGTCCTTGTTTGTCTGGAGAATGGTGATTTTCCATTTTAATTGCTTCCTGTATGACACATTTTGTTAGGACCCAGCCTCCTGTCAGTTCTTCTTCTCACTGCATTTGTTTCCTGATGTGTGTGTAATTACAACCATGAAAGTCCATCAGTAAAACCACCATCAATCTGAAAGATTAACAAATCTCACGCTTTCCCTCTCTCCTCCCCCCAAAATTAAAAAGCCCACTGTGGTTTCCAGCACACATCTATCATTACACACTCCTGGGTCTCAGGTAAATTAGCAACCTGATTCTTTTCCCTGCTGTCACTTAGAAGAAAAGGGCTTCTTATTTGCCATCCAAGGAAAAGTACAGTAAACCTAGAACTAGATAAAAGGGAAGTAATCAAATATTTTTAACTGTACTCAGCCAAATCCCATTATTTGTATAGATGTTAGCTGGTGCATTTGAAGAATTAGGGAAGCCTTGTCTTTTACAGGAAATAGTACTGCTTGATTGAAAACTGCAATATCTGTGCTACTGTTCCTCTGCTTACTTAAAATGAGGAGTTCAGCTTTATGCATGAGCAGCAGATATTTTAAAAGGGATTTCATGTCCTTGCTCTTCCACTAAGCATATACATTTGGGGTGAGCACAGCATCCCTCTGTTTCTTTCAGAGATGGGAAATGCCTGATCAGTGTGGGAATGTTCCTTGGATTGTCCTTCTCATTTCTACTTGAAAGATGTGGAGAAAATAACTTTAGATAAGTCACCTCCTACACATCTGAGGGAATCAACTCCCTGGGGTGTGAGGAACAGCTTATGGGGTGTAGGGATAATGTAGGGACAGGCTGAACAGCCATTGGGGAGAACATGCTGGGAGTACCCCATGGAGATTATAACCATGGTGTGGCTGTAGAAGAGACAGAAAGCCTTCAGCTGGTGGTAGGAACCCAGGTTTTGAAAAAACATGGACAACACAACAGCAGAGCTTGTGCAAGGGGTGCTCCTTCCCTTGGCAGCTGGTTCTGTGGGAAAGGGGGAATGCGCCACCTCTAGACGGCTGCAGTCGGTGGTCACCAGACCTTCCCTTTTGGAAATCCCTCCAGTGCCAAAACGGAGCTACCTGCAAAATACACCCAAATATACCCAAACTCACCTCTTCATCCTTATCCAGAGGACCAAATTATCTTTCAGGTGTCCCTATGCAAACAATGTAAGTTTCGCTGTGAAAATGTTTGATTAAGGTGTTCCAACACATGCATTGAAATTCAGATCCCTGGATTGAGGGAAAGCTTCCCCTGGATTGTGCTCATGCCAGCACTGAGCTCTTCTCAGTTCGGTTTTGTGCTGAGAAGACAGAGTTTTGTGTGCTATCCAGGCAGGTAAGTGACTGGGGCTCTGCAGAGAGCCTGGATTCTTCAGGGTGATGACCCAGCTCACCCTCATAACAATGGGCGTAGCAAGATGAGGCACGTTTTGGTCCTAGATTCCTGTTATATTTTGCTTGTATGAAACATCACAACTCAATGTTGTTTCAGTACTTTGGGGAGAAGAAGGAGGCAGACAAGAGTCCCCACAATGGTTTTTTACATGCCTGAGTCAAATTACCCTCCTTTCTGTGGGACTTCTGAAGTAACAGATCATTCTGTAACCAAATATTGCCATCCAGGAAAGCCATTTTCCATCCAGCAAGGAGGCTTCTTCCTTCTGGGCAGCCACTGAAAAGGGCCTTTGTTCTCAGGCTGAACACCTGGAGAGTGTTATCAGCAGTGGCCTCTCTGGGCCGGCGCGCGGAGCAGCTGTGACAAGACCCAGTGGCTTTGGCGTCGGGAGCTTCAGCAGCACCTGGCAGCTGCTGGCACCCAAAAAATGTCCGGCCTGGGCCATTGCCCTGGGCCTCTCTTTTGTAAGGACCAGGGTCTGTATTTTCTTTCTTTTCCCATCCTAAAATGCACAGCCTCACTCCACAGAGTCTCTGGATAACCTCAAGGATGTGACACTTCTGTAGGGAATGGAGAACAAGCCTTGGCATTACCTTTCTGGAGACATTGGTGATGTGAGCGGTGAAAGACTGGCACAGAGCACCAACATCCTGGGCACAGGGTTTGACACTACACCTTGATGGGTAAAAGGTGAAACTGTTGCCTGGCATGAGGGGTAGGACATGCAGCAGAGGGGGAGTCACCTGATGTGACCAAGGACAACATTGCACAGCAGCTGATGTGACCCTGGGCACAGCTTTCTGCTCTCTCCATACAGTCAGCACCACTTCTGTCTGTGTCCATGAAAAGACAGACCCACAGCTGCTCAGAAACACAAGGAAACCCAACTCATTTGGCCCATCAGATAATTCCCTGGAGGTAGAACTCCACTGTATAAACCATCACTGCCATAGACATCAGTTTCAAAATAAAAAGGTTTTCATTCTTTCACTGGATTTTACAGGATCTGAAGAAAAATGTGTGAGGAAAGATGGAGAGTCAGAAAGAAGAGGTTGTCAGTGGATCTGCTGTGAGGTAACCTGGAGAGCTGGTGACACTGGCTGAACATGTGCTGGGTCTGTGAGTGTTTTTACCAATGGCCTCAGTGGGAATTGTATCTGCAACCTACAAGTTTAGCAGGTCTAGACCTACAGACCTTTCTCAGTGTGTTGTTTTTCCACTGAAGCCAGACAGTCCAGATCACAAACCCCACCCCAAACCCCAAAATAATTCTTATTTTTCTGATAACCCCAATAAAGTTTTGACTCTTACAAGGGAGTCATACACTGGGGGATTTCAAAAGTGCCTTCTCACAAGATGCACAGCTCTGCAAAGTATCCATTCTGAAGCAGTTCTGCCAAATACCAAGAGAAAATTGCATAACATGAGAAGGAGCAAACCGCAGCTGAAGCTTCATCATCCACAGTGGCAGCTGAGTGTGGACGTCACGAGTTCTTCCATACCCGATGGCATCCTTTCCATTTTCTTTGGACTGTAGGAGTGAAAGAATAAACATTTCAAAAGGTTCAAATGAGACTTTTGAGTGCCAGTGCTGAGTCCCTGTGAGGCTGGGATAAACTGACAAAATAACATCCTGCAGAAGCTGTGCCTGGGACAAACCACCATTCCTGC
The DNA here is from genome assembly GCA_013399915.1 of Illadopsis cleaveri. Classification (NCBI taxonomy): domain Eukaryota; kingdom Metazoa; phylum Chordata; class Aves; order Passeriformes; family Timaliidae; genus Illadopsis; species Illadopsis cleaveri. Next base: position 606,508 of record VXBB01005697.1, read on the forward strand.
ATTCGTGTTCTGTGGTTTGTAGCACAGGGGCCACTTTAAACCTTGGTCTCTGTCCAGGCACCAGTACCAGCTCTCCCATGACTTTATGTTTGCATCTCTTTCTTCTTCATGAAGGGAAAATTTCCAGGTTTGTTCCTTTTAACTTTGTTCATGGTAGCACTCTTGACAGAAGGACTTAGTGCCTATTTAATGTCTTTGCAAGGAAGAGAAACTTCTCGGTTACATAAAAGTTTGTATCAAAATTCAAGAATCCGGATTAATCATAGAAGACTTGCCTTGTATCATTCAATTTGTTTGAATAGGTTTAAAGATTAAGCAGATCCAAGGCCTAACAGAACCAGAGCCAGTAAGACAATAGCTGAGATTTTCCTTTGAAACAAAATATACAGGTGGTTTCTGTGAGTTTCTGTTTCTATCTGCCCGGCTTTTTTATTTTTATGTCGTATCCAATATCACAGAACCTGGCAGTAGAAATCATATAGCAATTTGTGAAAGCTTGTTGCTGTTCTAGATATCATATAGTCTGTTCCACACCAGCAAAGACAAAACCAATGCCTTTACTCCTCGAGTTTTCATTCAAAAGGATAATGATCTCTGGTAACAAAATATTTGGCAGTAGCATTATTTAAAATGCACAGAGGAAATGTTTGTCCCTAATTCAAGGGACTGTGGTCACACAGTCTCTATTCACTTGGTATTTACCAGCGAATGCCAAAGGCTAATCTGCAAAAAGCCCAGGAACAGAGTTAAGTTTATCACACTCCATCCTTCACCCATCCCATTGTAAGGGAGTTACAAAATAGTAATTATTGAATTTCTTTGTGGCCAGAGAACTTATAAACCGTGTTATACCCAGCAGGCTCTAATGGCTCCTTCGGTAAGTATCTAATTAAGTGGCTGGGGTGTTGGTTATTTTTCCTTTCACAGCATACTTTTGTGTTTTAAAATCCCTTTGCATTAAACGACTTCTCGAGTTTTCCAAATTTCTCACACGCACAGAAGAGGGAAGTAAGAAAAAAAGCTGAGGGGAGATTTCGGTCGTGGGAGCAGGAGGCAGAAACGAGGATTCGCAAAGGCTAAAGGCAAATCGTCCCCAAAATCTCCATCTGAAACACTGAAAACTGCAGCTACGGTCTGCCTGGGACCGTTGGCTGTCTAGAGAGGGGGAAATAAAGCCAGCCCGAGAGGTGCGTTTGGGAAGGGGAGGCCGCTCCCCCAAAGCCCAAACCGGGCTCGAAGGCTTTGAGCGGTGCAAATCCGAGGTTTGGGCAACTTTACCGACCCCGCTCAGCTTCCCTCGCCCGCCGGTCCCCGCCACCGCGAAATCCCGCTCCACCCCGGGGCAGCGGAACGCGCCGGGCGGTGCAGCGCGAACGCACGATCGAGGTGGGGGGAAAGTGCCCCGGGGAGAGGGGAGAGGAGCCGAGCAGATTCCCCGCTCCCTCCTCGCCTTCGGGAGGGATGCTCGGGGACGGCGGGAAGTGAGAAAACTGCCTATCTCCGGCCCGGAGAGCCCGGGGAATGCTACCTGCTCCCAGGAAAGCTACTTGGTCCTGGGAAAGCTACGTGCTCCGGGAAAATGCTTCACAGCGAGCCACGGGGCCGGTCCCTGCCTCTGCCCACCGCGGTACCAGCGGCCACCGCCTCCCCGCAGCCTCGCTGCTCCTGTGGGCACCACGGGGACACTCCCGCCCTCTCGGCCGCGCTTAAATCGCGTAATAGGTTGGGTTTGGGTTTTTTTTATGGAGCCTCATCGAGGTGCCGGAGATAGGCTGGAAGAGGCCGAGTCCCGCATCCCGACTCGGTCCCGCATCCTGGCTCGGCCCCGGGCGCACCTGCCCCGGCCCCGCGGCTGCGGGTCTCTCCCGGGCTGCTCCTCCCCTGCGCCCCCGATCGCTCCGGCCCCTTCTCCCTCGTTAGGGAAGTGTTAGAAAGTTGCTGAAGTGCGAAATGAGCCTGCGAAACCTCGTTGTCCTCATTAAACTCTGACAAGGAGGGTGACAAGAAGCAGCGGAGGGGAAACAATGCGGCAGTGTTGGGGAGAGCCCCGCGCCGGGGCAGCCTTTGTGCCCGCACACAAAAGCTCTTGTTTGCATGTGTTAAAGTCCATTAAACCGCGGCAGCCCCAGGTGCAAACGCCAGCCCGGAGAGGCCGCGCCACCTTCCGCGCCCGCTGAGCGCCGCGGCCGCTCCGCGCTCGGTCCCGGCACTGGCGGGCGGCGGGGCCAGGGCACGGCCCGGCGGGCTCCTAATGAGGGCCCGGGGCTGGCCCTTCATTAACAGACATGGGTGGGTTTCGCTCTCTGTGCCCCCAGATTCGCCTGTCCGCCGCCTCGCCGTTAGTGGCAGCGACGGGACACAATGTCGCCTATTGTGCTGCCCAGCCCCTCACCCGAGGGGACACGGATGGGACCCCGCGCGCGGCCCGGGGTCGTGGATGCTGACCTGGTGCCTAAGAGCCTGCTGGACAGGGGCCGTGGTTTGGCTTTTTCCCACTGTGGCTTGTAAATGTGTCTTCGGACACCATAACATCATCAAATCTTCACAGAAAGTGCCGCCAAGGTTAGGAGCAGAGCAGTTTCCCGACTCCTGGTTCAAACAGTAGAATTCAACCCAAAAGGTGGAAAAGAGAGGAATTGTGCAGAGAATAGCCACAAAAAAAAAAAAAAAA
>VXBB01005697.1:615596-655492 GCA_013399915.1 Illadopsis cleaveri
GTGGGATGCAGAAGCAGAAGGCAGAGGGCACATCCTTCCATGCCCACCCCAATGCCACCCTTGGAGGGAAGCCAGGGTGGCTGCTCTACTCCCCAAAGCCCATCTGGGCACATCCAGCTCCCCTCCCTCACTGCTCAGGGCTGCAGGGAGCCCTGCAGGAGTCCTGCGGGGAGAATGCCAGAGCCCTGCGTGGAGCTCTGAGGGAGCCCTGCAGGAGTGCTGAGGGGAGCACCGCAGGGAACACCACGGGGAGCCCTGAGGAAGCAATGTCTGGCCCTTTGGGGAGCCCTGAGGGACTCTGTGGAAACCCCGCGGGGAACCGTTTATGGTCTGAGGGGAATCCCTTCAGTAGAATCCCTTGCAATCCTATGGAGAGCCCTTTGGGAGCCCTTTGGGATCCTGAGCGGAGTCCTTTGGGATGCCATGAGTCGCCCTTCGGGAGCCCTTTGTGACCCCTGAGGGGACAGCGGGGCCAGAGCGCTGTGGGGACCCCTCGGTGGCGNACACCAAGGTGAGCCCTCCAGGCATGGGGCGGTGGGTGGGCTTCACCCTGATGTCCCGTGGTGTCGGCGGTGCTCAGTGGAGTCAGGGTGATGGTGAGGTGTTATGTTTATAATACAAAATTTTCATTCTTAGTGTTGTTTTTCTTGGCTTCTTTTATTCCTTCTGCTGTCTGAGATAGTAGATTTATGGGGGTTTGAGGTTGAGCAAGCAGATGACAGTGATGTTTCTAATGGAGCAAGATTTGCCCCAATCCCTAATGCCCAAAACCTATCTTTTTCTTTTTAATAAAATGACTCCACCAAAGCTGTTGCTTTGCCCCAGGCTCCCCGGGCTCCTCTTCCTGGCTGTAGCGCCTGACACCATCTTCCCCTCCCAACCCACTCATGAACGCCTCCAGCTCCCCGCTGGCGCTCAGCAAAATCCGATTTGGATGGGGTGAGCTTGGGCAGGGCGAGGAGGGGTTTATCCTTCAGGAAGCCGCTTGCTGGGGTTGTGTTCAACCGTCCTTGACCCACGGCTCCCCTGCGGGGAGGTGGCTTGGTGCCAGTGGTGGGTTTAGGTGGTGGCGAGCACAGTGCTGCTGTCTGGCAGGACTGGGCCTTGTGGAAAGGCTCTGCCTTGAGACTGGAGCCATCCTAGAGCTCCTCAAGAGGAGCGGTGCTCATTTTGGTGACTCTTCGTCCCAACTCCATGGCCTCTCCACGGGGTGAGGAGTTGGGCACTGAGCCCACACAAACCCTCACCTCTCCGCTCTTCATTGATTTTCTCTTTAAACAGTTGCTCCTGACCTTTTGGTATAAACCAAAGGCTCCTGAGTTTGATATCTCTGTCCCTCAGTGGTGGGGCTGGCCTGGAGCTGAGCAGGGCTGCAGAAATCCCTGCTCCCAGTGCAGCTGTAGCTGTGATCGCAGAGTTGCTTTTTGTTCCACAACAGCCTGACGCGCTGCCTTGCGCAGTGGGGAAAGCATCGCGGCTGGTTATGCTGCTGAGGAGCCTTGGCTGCCATCATTTCAACTTTGTGCCCGGGCTAAAAGAGCTGGAGGGGCTGAATGAGTGTGTTAGTGCTGCATTTTTGTGTTAAGTGTTAAGAAAAAACAAAATTTGAAGCTCATTTCCCTTGTAGCGAGAAGGAGTGAACAGTGGTAGCTTATCCGGCAAGGTGTTGATTTGAATTATGCATCCAAAGCACTGAAACAGATTAGCAATTAGGAGTAATCACTGGACTAGATTAATTTTTAACATCCGAAATTTATCTACTCTTTATTTGTCAGATAAACTTGTCATTTAGCAGCAAATTGGATCTGCAGCTGCTGATTGCAGAATGGCGCAATGCTGCACAAACAGCTCTTTCCTGCGTCCAAAATGGACACGGCCATTTGAGTTCTTCTTAAACATCCAAATGTTCTGGTTTTTGTTATTTTTATTGTTGTGAACACTTTTAAACACTCCTTAGGGATCTTATCCTGCAGCCGTGTGTGTTTTAAAACATGCAGTTTATGCTCCACGGTTTTGCCAGACACTGAGTGCTAAAAGAGTCAAGGTAATATCTTTAAAGTGGAAATCAACGTAAATTAAAAGTGTGAGTTTGATGTTTGATCTGATGCTCCTGGTGCATCTGAGAAAATAATGAGCAGCAGTCAATTTTCATAAAACTGTGAGGGGTTTTGTGCTAGCTCTGAGTTTCACCAGATGTTTACAGCTGACAGCACGCTTCCCTCTGCTTAGAGAAGATTTTTATTTTTGGTTCTACCAGTTATGGGACTGGGGGAGAGGCAAAGTTTTTCAACAAAGATCTTTCTTATAGAGCAGCTTAGTACTTGTCATGGGTGTGTGATGGAAGTGATCTGTCCACAATTCCTTGTCTCAAATTCTGGCTATGAAGCATGAACTGCTGATTTATTATTCGATTTGATTTCAACTCCTGGCACTAAGGACTCGTGATATGTGATGGATTCCCAGAATGATGCCAGTGTATATGTTACACTTAAAACAGCCTGATCCTGTCACTGGTGTTTTACTACTTGGTAGGAACATCACTTTCCCACAGAATTAGCATTGAATGCAAAGGAAAAATCAGTATCCTTCCCCAACTCTTAGTTTGTGAGCATATACCTGATATGGTAACTTTATGGTTCCTGTCATATTTCCCACATTTATAAGATGACTTTTCTTCATTAGGGGAATAAAGAAAAACTGAAGTCAAAATGTGTAAATGTTAAAACGTAGCACTTGGATAACAGAGGTTGTTTGGGAGCGCTGTTGTTCTAAACTGAAGTTAATATTTCTAACATTGTATCTTTCCTTGTGACTTTCCTTGGCAACGTTTTTTGCGAAATTTTCTTTTTCTCAGCCTGTGTGAAACAGGTGGGTCCAGCAGTCCAATTTCTACACCAATTACGCTTTGAATGCTTTATGCAGAAATAATAAGAAAAAGTCCTTTCAGGAAAAAGGCTGCCCAAGGAAAGAAAACTATGACCCAAAGCAGTGGGAATTCCGAATGTAAGAGATGCAACATTAATCTCCTGGTGGTGTGTAGAGACTCATAAACAAGATTGCAAATGTGGATGGCTTCCAAATAAAAGTACTAGCTTACAGCCACTAGCAGGCTACTAATAAAGATTACTTCATCTAATCTTATTTAAAGTATATTTATAAAATATAACACTGCCAAGTCAGATCACAGCGTGGATAAGATGCATGTTGAATCAATTAATTGTATATAGGTATTCATGTTCTGTTTACAGTGAGTAACAACACTCCAGTATTTAATGCATTTTCAGTTACGCAACGCTGGGACTGTTTGTTCTTGCTCTGGAAATGCAATATTTTGAAACACTTAAATCTTGTCACAGATGACTCCAAGTGACGTGGGAGGCTTGATCTGGCCTGTGACAAGGCCTGGTGGGGTAGAACCGAGCCAGAACCCGCCTCCTGCAGACACTGCCTGAGGGGGGAACAAGCTGTGGAGGTAGCCCAGGGCAGGGCACAAACAGCCAAGTAATGGTTGTACAGCAACACATAACAAGGGGCTCCTTCTGCCTCAACCATCCACGTTTCTCTTGGTGCCTGCTTGCTGTTCTCATGGAGATGTATTTCAAAAACTGCCCGTTTCTCACTGCCAAATCCCAGTGTTGTTCTGTGTGGGACCCATGCTCTGCCTTCCTCTGGCTCTAAACTAACTAGGTGCACAAAGTTTATAGAAATGCTTCTGTATTGCCAGCAGTGTCCCTGGGAGAGAGACTAAGCACACTTGACTCTGCTATGGATGGAACTTGAAGAGCCTCTGGACCTTGAAGGAGTACTTGTGGGTTTTTTGTCTATATCAGTTGTTTTTCTTTCTCCTGCCCATCCCACTCCCCTTGCTCTCTCTTCAGATATTTATTAACAATGAATGGCACGAGTCTACAAGTGGAAAGAAGTTCCCCACTTACAACCCTTCAACGCTGGAGAAAATTTGTGACATTGAGGAAGGAGATAAGGTAAGTGTTGGACAAGCTGTGCAAGAAACATTTTCCAGGGGATTTCTTTTTGTAGGGAAGCACACAGAGGAAAAGCTGGTTTTTAACAGCAACATCCATCTGGCCAGACTGGGCTGGAGGTCTGGGACACTGGATGTGCTGCTCAAGAATTAATTACATGGGCTGGGTGGCATCAATCCTGTCCAGCTTGACAGAGGCACTTTCCCTGGTAGGAGCTGGCTGCTGAACACTGTCAGAGGAACCAGACTGAGCATCATTCTTGTGCCATAGACTGGAAGGAAGTAACCAGCCTGAGGAAATAGCAATGATGGTGTGTGCACACCCTGACAGGATTTGAGCTCTGTGTTGGGGGTGGTTTATACCCCAGCTGCAGGGCAGCCTGCTGGAGACACTGAACTGAAACTCCCCCTTCTTTCAACACAAATAACCTGAGTGCTTGGGGGAATTTAAGCTCGGTCATGCAAACACTGACCACTTGCTGCTGGAGGTGTGGTGCTGCTTTTCCAGCTGGTATTGTGAGTTCTGGCCTCCTGCACAAATGTGGCAGCTCTCACTAAAATCAAACCAGTATCTCAAGATCTTTAGTAGTCCCTGGCTGACCCTGGTATGCTGTAGAGTAACCTAAGATGTAACTGCTTGGGATTGGTAACAGTCTGAGGTGAGGAACAATCACATGTGACACTTTTTTTGGTCCAAAGCAGCTCATCATGTATGGGCCAACTGGTCTGACCTATGGAAAAGTGCTGGGCCAACATCTGGCTTTGTGCAGGAAGTCATGGGAAGGTGATTCACAGCTGCTGTGCTGTGCCAGGGCTTTGGTAGCTCATTGCTATGGGCAGTGTGGCCATTTCTGCCTGCAGTGAGATCTTTTCCTTGGTATTTTAAGCTTGTTCAATGCTTGTGAGGCAGCCTCCAAGACTTATTGCCACTGGGGATCTGTGCATTCACGGGGCAATTACACATTGAGGCAGAACCAAACATTATGTGTAATTTCTTTATCCTGACTGGGTAGGACACAACAGTGTTTAATTGCAGTGGCATGTAAACAGTGGAACTGAAGCTGACTGATGCAACTGTATTTTGATAGGCAGAGACCATGACGTTGTTATTGTTCCCTGAGCAAAGTGTCTGCTCAAGCAGCTACAGAATATTAACATGAGCAGTTTGTGCCTGCTTCTAAATGTTGGCTAAAGAGAATTGTTATACAGAACTAACAGGCCAGTTTTGCCTCTGTGAGATTTGTGCCTGTCTGAATTCAGCTTCTAGCTTGTAGGAGGGTCGCTGTGAACTTTTCCAGTCAGTGGAGTTCTCTCCTCCTGAATACTCAGTACAGGTGATTGATTTCTTAGTGGAAATTGCAGCCAAAATTGTAAGCTAGCTGTGCTTTGGGTGCTGAAAGCCTCTTCTATACATCACACCTTTTAAAACAATATTTTGTTCTAACTAGGATTTTCCAAGAAACTGAGTGGAGATTAGACCAGGACCTGGATTAATTAAAAAGAGTCATGGGTGACAACCACCCCCCACTAACTGTTTGCCCTCTGATGACACCTGACCACGTCCCATTCTCTTCTGGCAAACTAAGGTCCCTGAGGCTTCCCTTGATCTGATTGATCCCCTCCTGGGGCTGTAACTCCAGTCTACTGGAGTCACCATAGGAAGTGGTGAGCTGTGTTTGGTGGTGCTTTCCAGTGCCTTGTCCCCATGTGCCACTATACTTGCTGTCCTGGCCAGTGACACTGTAAGAGTGGCAATTCCTGGTACTGGCTCTTGCTTCAGCTGTGCTCTGCCAGGTTTGGCTCTGCCTTCCCAGCAGGCTGGGAGCAGAACTCCCCTTCCCAAGCCCTGAACAGAAACCTGCCCCTCCCTGGCCATGCAGAGTGTTTTGCTTAGGCTGCACGTGAGGGGTGGAAATTTGGCAGCCAATATCTCAGCGATGACAGTTTAGTCTGGTGCTGAAACTTGGCCAATGCTTTATAAGCCCAGAAGCAAAGGTTTTGTTGTCTGTTCTTTAGTTACAGAATTGTCCTTGATGGACAGTTGAGGGATAAAGAAAAGTCTGTGTGGAAAAAGAAGCCCTGAAAATAAAATGGTGGATGTTTCCACTGGGTGTTGGATACCTCACAAATAAAAGCTTAGTGTCCAACTGTTTGCCAGGTTGATAATGGAAAAGGAGTAACTCTGGTGCTGTCCCTAACACTTGGAGACAGGTTTTTTCCTTCTAGCAGCTTGCTGACATCCATCAAGGACAGGGGAAAAGTGCTTCTTCCTCAAAGGAGTGCCTGGCCCTGTTGCCACAGCTGTGACTCTCAAGTCTCTGTCATGATCATTTCCAAACAGTTCACTCTCGTGTGGATCTTTGAAGGGTTGTGGGAGGGATTTGTTCAGTCAGTCTGCCCCCTTCAGATTGTAGTGGCAGGCTGAGGTAAGACCACAGCATACCTGCAATGCCCTCAATAATGATTTTGGACATTTCAGGCTGTTAGGATGCTGTTTGTAGCTGTTTTGAATTCAAGTTTGGAACTTAAAGCAATTCAATGTGTGGACTCTTTGTAGGGGTGTAGGTCAGGGAACGTCTTCTAACTGAAAATTTGTGACATTCTCATGCCCGATGTCAGAAGCCTTTCCAAAGATGTGCACAGGGGAGGCTTTTTGAACAAGTCAGTAGATGAATTGAAGGAAGAGGGTCTCCAGTGGGTGTGCTCCATTCCTGGCACACTTCCACTCTGGGGCACCCTGAGATTGAAGAAGAGCAAGGCTTTTTTGCAGGTGTTTTCCCCACTCACAGAGCCAGTGGGGTGATGGTCTTCCCTGTGCTCTGCAGCCTGCTGCTGGGGCAGGAGAGAGGAAAAGAGCATGGGAAAGGAAAAAGGAGTAGCAATGAGCAGGACTTGAGGTAGAGGAGGAATATGGATGAGGCAGCTTTGGACAAAGAACAGTGTTCAGCTTGTTCAGGGGGGAAGGTATGTGATTGTGTAACTGGGGGTTGTATCATAATTCAAACACCCCAGGTGGGTATGAAGGTTTGTAGGCATTTCCCAACACTGTAAAGACCTTGCAATCTTAATATTCTTAGTGGAGCTTTTTATGTAATGCTCAGTAAATTTGTTATAGATCCGAGTGGAGCACCAGGATGCATGGATCTCCTCCTCCTGTGGTTTTGTGCATCACAGGGTGTTCCTGGCACCTTGACAGTTTGGAGTCACTTTGTCACGCCTTGTGCCTACCTATTGCAACATGCCTGCAATGAACATGCCATTCAGACTCCCCTAATGCCTAGTCATAACAGGATGGATTAAGAATGGCATTTCAGCCTTCCTGAAGAATTTCCTTGTTTTTGCTGGTCTCTCAGGCCTGTTGAGGCTGTGCATTGTCTTAGGATACCACTTGGTGGTGCTACCCCGAGGGTGTTTAGGGAAAGCCTATTTGCCTCTGTGACAGTGACTGCAGGCTCTGAGCCACTATTTCTACCCAGAATGTCTGAGAAAGATGGTTGTCTTCATTTTTGTCTCTACAGGAGCTGCAGCAGGGCTCATGTGTTCCCATTTTAAGAGGTTGGGGAAGATCTGGGCATGCACTGAAGTCCTCTGCCCATACAGTCATCTCACTCCTGTTCTGAGTGCCAGGGTGGAGGATAGACCCTCAGTACCAAAGGCATTGTGCCACTGCAGACACAGTTCCCTGCAATGCTCCCAGCCTGATTGCAGAGCTAATTAATTGCTGCTAAGGGAAGACTTGTTTAAACCTGACACACTAAATGTTCCTTTGCCTGCTCTGTCACATAAAATATTGCCTTCTTTCAGCTTAAGCCTTCATTCCAGCAGGCAGGATAGGGGGATACATAAGTGTGCAGTGGCTGGTGGTGCCTTCTGGCTTTTGTGATGTGCCAGGCTGAATCCAGATCAACTCCAGCAGAGTGAGCCATTCAAAGGCCTGTTGTCCCCGTGGGTGATGGGCCCCAGGCAGGATGCTCCTGTCTGTGTTCAGTGGCTCTGGACACCTCTGCCCCACCAGCATCCCTTGCTGGACCAGAGCCATCCTGTGACACCACAAGTTTCCTCTCATCAGTGCTCTTCCAAACGGTGGGATTTTTTTTTCCTGACAGTATAGGTCAGATTGTTTCAAAACTGTGTGATCTCTTTGTAAAGAAATGGAGCCAAATTTAATGCAAGGTCCCATTGCCTTGGGTGATGACTTGCAGTTTTGACCATGAACTTTTTGAGAAGGCAACGTGTCTCCCTACAACATTTTTTCTTGGTTGAGCTCCACACATCCCTCCATGAGGGGAGTGTGGCCAGACCTTGTTGGATCAGTGCAGAGGCTTATTTCCTAATTGTATCCAGATAAGACTTGAGAAAAGGTATAGATGAGAGCAACTGGTGAAGTGCTGGCAGGATGATCAAGGTCTGACTCCTTCCCTCCTTTCCTACCTTTTTGAGCCATACATTGCAGTGAGGTGCAAGTTCTCCATCAGCTGAAGTGAGGCTTGGGCTGTGCCAGACCTTACATACAGCAGGAGTCTGCCCAAAGCTTTATCAATGCTTGGGGTACAGTCTTGGCCTTGTGGATGTTGGTGGCAATGTTCCCATAGATTCCATTGGATTGGGAGCCCTTGGCTTCACTTTTTTAATCAATGTATGTGAGGTGAAGGGAGGAGTCCAGGGCATACTGTGGCCAGAGCAAATGCATGAAGCTCTGGGGGTGATGGTATGGGAAGAGAAGGAATTTGCTCCCTATCTGGTTAGTAACTTGGTTAAACAGAGTTGGGTTTGGTCCAGAGGATGGTAAAGCTGTTGGGAGATGAAGGGAGAATGGCACTAAGTTTGTTTAGGGGAAATGTCTTTGTCATAGCCCTGAACAGTAAAACCTTTCCCATCTGGTGGAAATGTTCTGGGAATGTGTTCTAGGATCTAAGGGAGATTTTTAGTGTGTTAACTGCCTTGGCATGGGCTCCAGGGGAACTGGATGGTGGGATCTGAGCTGTAATTACTTCCCTGGGTAAAATCTTGATCTCATGGGGGATTTTCCTGCCCACACTTGTTTAGAGGAGGCTAATTCATGTAGGCCAGTGGTCTGTCATGATTCTTCATCCTCCCCCAGTGTCACATCCTGTATTGGCAGGAACATGATTCTGGATTATTTTATAAACAAGTCAGTTACATTAAATTACCCTTGAAAGACCCAATTGGTATTCAGACCTCAAGGTTGTTTATGAGCCCAGGCCAAACCTAAAACATATTCCAGGCTTGAATTCAAATCCAGGAGTGAAATGAAAGTGGTTTTGTTGGACAACTTGATTTTGGCCACCACAGCATCAACTAGGAAGCAGCCTGGGGGGAGTTTGTGTCATTGTCCAGCTCCTTCCTTGTAACCTGAGGTTTGCTTGTGTGTGTGTTGTGTAGCCTGATGTGGATAATGCAGTGGAGGCAGCGAAGGCAGCATTCCAGAGGGGCTCTCCCTGGAGACAGATGGATGCCCCGAGCAGAGGACGGCTCCTGCACAAACTGGCTGATCTCCTCGAGAGGGACAGAGTCACCCTGGCAGTGAGTACTGGGAGCAGTGATAAGCCAGCAACAGTTGGCTCATAACTCTCCTCCATCCCTCTGATGAATCCATATCTACCTAATATTTTTCTTTTCTCTCCCTTTGTGAAGGGCAGAAGAGTCCATACAGGAGTCATGACTTTGTTACTCTTTCTGCAGGATTTTAGGGGTCTTAGAAGGCTGCCAGTTCTTCTACATAGTTGACTTCTGCAGAACTTTAGCTAGTTATTGAAGTGATTAAAGATATTAACACTTAAATTTTCAAAGCCATATTCTTGTTTTATTTTAACAATCATTTATGTTTATAGCTGTCTCCCAGCTCTTAGTAAAAAAAAAAAACAACACCCACCAAAACAACCTAATCACACCAAACCACCACAGCTGACTCATTCTTCATTACAAAAATGTAGGTGGGTTTGACTTCTGTGCAAATTCCTTCCCTTAAAATGGAGGCTGGAAAGAGAATCTTTCCCTTGCTAGATATTATCCAAAGTTTAAAATATATGTAAGTGGGAACTTTCTTTCCCTATTGAACGTATTGGATCAGGAAAATCTCTTTATAGCTGTGAAGCTGTGTTAACTTGGGCTTTTGCACTGAAGAACTATTGCTAATGATTCCATGATCATGTCCTGGAGGAGTCCTACTGGTGCAGAACAAAGGGATAAGAGCCTGAGCTAAAATGTGCTCAGTTGGTGGAAGCCTTTGGACTCCACAGGCCTTGTACATCTTTCCAAATGGCACCCAGAGATCCTCAGCTTGGGGCTGCTGTCCATCCACACCTAAACTCTTGGATCTGAGCACTCTCCAGTTCAGTGCTGCACTTTTATCTCCAGGGAAAGGCATTGATGACATTCCATGCTGTCAGATGTGCAGGTAACTGAGCCAGTGTCCTGCTGAGGTCAGTGGGAACTGACACCCGTGGGATGTGCTCAGGAGCCTGTGTGCCTGTATACCTGTGTGACTATTCCCTTTCCCCAACAGAGTGTCTCTCAAACACATGACAACTTTCAGTTTCAGCAGGGCGAAACCAAAACATTCAGTTCTGAAGGCAGTTCTGGGCAGCAAATAAGAGGGAAGAAAAAACCCCATCTATATATGTATGTGAATAAACCCTGTTTATTTTTTGCTCACTTTTTGATTTGACTGTGGAGCACCCTCCTTTTCCCTTAACCAGAACACACTTCAAGCTTTCTGCTGTCCTTCTGGTCTGGGAGGGCTTGTTTGGCCTTGCTGTTTGCACTGCAGAAAACCAGCCCTGGCTGCCTTGGCTGCGTGCTAAGCAAGGACTTATAAAAATCAGTTGTTTTAGAAGACATTCAGTGGATAACAATCCTCGCCATTCCAAGGGGAATGTCTGTTCAAGTGCTGTTTGGACCCTAATGTCTGTGGAGGATGACAGGGTATGACTTCATGTGTAAACAAAGATGTTTCAATCTACCAAGGGATAGTACTTCCTTTATGGATGTGCTGGCCATTTGCACCAATATCCCATTTAATGACCTGAGTGGTGAACAAAGCATTCCCTGAGCTAATGTCCAGAACAGTGTGAAGGACACAGGCTCAGCCTGGATTTTGTTTAGAGCTGATCAGCACCAGTGGAGCAACTTCTGCCTTGTCTTGGGCTCAGCACAGATATGAGCTCAAAGGTTACTTTACCAAAACTCTGTAAAAAGTATGTTTATCGTTGGACAAAAGAGGCTTTTCAGAGGTTGGGTTTAGGCTTATGAAATAGAAAAATTAGATTTTTTTTTTTTCTAATCAAAGGAAAATAGCTCTGCCTGATTTCAGTGACACCATCTGTACTCCAGAACATCTGTGTTGGATGGTCAGTTAGGGTGAAGTCATGATACTCAGATTGTTTCTGACCAGTGCCCCAGACCCCACCCACACTCACCTGCTGGAGGCTTCTGGAAGGTGCTCTTGCAGCACAGCCCCTGAACAAAGCAACTCCTGTACACATCAGAGTTACTGTGTCTGCTTTCCCTTCTGCATTATTTTTATTAAGAAGCTCATTCTCTAAATGTAAGAGGAGGGAAGAACATTCCATGTCTTCAGAACAAGGCACAATAAAGCTGAGAGGAGAGTTTTTTAAAAGCTCTTTCTTAAGAAAAAAAACCCCAAAACATTGACTTGTCTGACAGTGCATGCAACTTGGTTTTTTTTCAGACTCTGGAAACAATGGACACAGGAAAACCTTTTCTGCAGGCTTATTTCATTGACCTGGAAGGCTGTATAAGAACACTCCGGTATTATGCTGGATGGGCTGATAAAATTCAGGGCAGAACTATTCCAGTGGGTGAGTACCTTCAGACCTAGTTTTAGAGCTGGGTTGGGATCAGGCTTGAGGGGGAAGGAGATCCATGGAAAGGCTGGCTTCTGAAAACCTGCAAAAATACCCTGCACTTCCTTTCTATCTCAGGATGCATTTTAAGCAGATGTGTTCCAATATTGAAACTAATGGGACAACTTGGTTAATGCCTGGATAGATCTCTGGAAAATAATGTGTGGGCTTTTCTGTTGCTTTTTTAACAGAGAAACTTTTGATCAGAACAGTCACACAGAGAGAACACTTTAGTCTAGTAGAGAAATTCAAATATGGTTTTGGTGAGAACAAGTTAAGAGAATGGATGTCCTTGTGGCACAAGGGGAAATCTGGAGTCTTTTCAAATTCAGCCTCTTCAGTCCTGCATGTGGGTGACCACTGAGGCTGTGTGAAGGACAGACACTGTAGATAGAAATTAGTCACCAGAGGAAGGGCTCTGGAGGGCTGAGATAGTTCAGTCTGTGCAGACAGTAAAGGGAACCATGTCAGTCTTATAAACTGAGATGTGTCACCCTCATTCAGAGTGGTGTAAAGCTTTGCTTGTCTGGACACTGCTTGTTTGTTCTGATTTGAAATCACTTTGAAAAGGCATCATTAGAAATGTTCTTGCCCTCTGTCACATCTTCCCAATGAAACTAGGTGTTCAGCAAGAATGAATTTGAAAGGCAAATGTTCTTCCTGCTTTCACTTTGGAAGAGCAACAGCAGTATTTTAAGATGAATGGTATTACTTTAGTTCCAGAGTTTCATCTTTTTGTGGTTTCTTACCAGGAGTGTAATTCCTGTTAAACTGAACAGAATTCCTGTATAAAATATTTTTTAAAACTCTCCCTTGGGGGACAAGTGCTTTATGTTTTTCAGTAGGACACAAGCTGAATGAAATTTATGTTTGCTCTTCAGTGTGATAAAGAGTTATCCACCCCTCAGCCTCAACACAGGGAGTTTGCAGAAGGAACTGAACCCTGGTTTTAAAAGGTCCCTGTGTGACTGAATGGTGTTTGGGTTTCAAGCTGACACAAGACCTGTACTCAGATCTTCATCTGCCTGGGGTGTTCCAAAGACATGAGTCAGGATGAACAGACACAGTCTTCTCTGTCTAACATGGGCTTAGTTCTGTCCTCAACCTGTTAGTGTGCAGTTGTCTCAAACACTTTCTGTAAAAGTGAGGATTTTGACTGTTTTGTCCCCTTTTACTCTCTTGTCTTGCAGATGAAAATTTTGTCTGTTTCACCCGGCACGAGCCAATGGGTGTCTGTGGAGCCATAACCCCAGTAAGTGACAGTGCTGGTGCCCTGCATCTCCCATAGAACTGGAAAATCCATGTGCACTCCATCCTACCCTGCAGCCATTTGCTGCCTGGTTAAGCACAGCTGTTCTGCAGGGAACTCCCATCTCAGTGGCCTGATGTAGTTTTGTGTTTTACCCCCATGCCAATTGCTCTTGGCAACAGAAATGCTCTGCAGTGGAAGGGTGGGTCTCCTAATCAGATGCTCTGTTGCTCTCTGAGGCTGACACCAGTCACCAGAGACCAGTCAGAGCTCTGACTCTCACACTGCTGGGACAACCATCTCATCATTAGGAGTGCTGGCTTTTTGCTACCTCGTGCTGATGCATAGTTTTGAGTTTTAAATCATATCCATTATCAATTAATTACGTCTGGCTGCTCTCTGAGCTTTCTGGGATTAAATCTCACTGAATAGAGTTTTCTTTTCCTTGAGGTCTCATTCTCTGCTGAGGGGACAGTGTGGCTAGCTCTTGGAATGCCTCCAGTGTTAGCATGTGTTGCTTGCTCTGTTTCAACAGACAGCCAGAAAGACTTTACAGCTCATGGGAGACAGATTTTGTTCCTGTCTGGTTGTAAATGCTTTAAATGTGGTATCCTACAATTTGTGAGGCAAATGGTGCTGTGTCAAGATTCTCTGTTTTGGATACAGCATCAAGTCTGCCAGAGCTCAAGTAGTGTTTGGACAATGCTCTAAGAGCTGTGGTGGGAGCCTTGGTGCTGTCCTGTGTAGGTCCAGGAGTTGGAAATTGATGATCCCAGTGGGTTCCTTTCACCTCAGGATGTTCTATGATTATTTGGTACTTGGATCAATAAGAGTTCATGGAGGATTTTGACTTTGAGATTAAGTTAAAGACTAAAAGAAATGCATGTGGGACATTGGATTTGCTGGGCCCTGGGAATACCAGGTCTGGACTAGATCCCAAAGATGTCTGGGGAAATTCTGCTTTTTCCTTTAGCAGGACTGGATTTATACCCCAGATGACGAGAGGACATGGTCTGTTTGGCAGTGTCAGGGTGAGGCAAAGTGGGAGGTTATCAAACAATTGTCTTGGTGACTACGTAGCTTTTCTGGCTGAACAAGCAATGTGACTGCTGGTGAGCAGAATTTATGACTTAAGCTGAAAATCTCAGGTTCCTCACACTGATCACCAGTTAAAAGGTATTTCCCTGTTACTCTCAGCCACCTTTGGCACTCAGCAGTGCTTTGGAAACTATCCCTTTAAAAGCCTACATGTAGGATGCTTTGGAAGGCCACTGTAGGGGACATAGTGGGACTTGTAAGATCTCAGGTTGACCCTAGACCAGCAATAGATACAACAGAAAGTACAGAGCCAAATTTGACTTAAGTTCAACCCTGTGTTTGTATAAAGGATGGTTGGGGTCAACAAAACCACATCTGTCTTCAGTTTACTCAGAACAAATCTTCTCCAATTTTTTCCCCCAGTTTGATCTCGATAACACCAATAGCCTGTGGGTTTGTATATTCCTACTTGATTGAAAAAGATTCTGTCACTGTTCTGAGTATGTTTTCCTAGAGCAATTAACAGTCCTCCCTTTTTACTATGGCTTGACTATATTTAAAGCAATGTTCTTAGCAAGAGAAGTTCTTTGGAAGTGCAGCATATGGCTGATTTTTATCCCAAGGTGATATCATGAGACAGCCCTGGAGTCCTTTACTGTTACTTTCACCAGCCACTCTGCAGCAGAAAGTTCCTAATGGAGCTATTTCATGCTCTGAAACTGTAGAAAAGTAGTATAGGTGTAAATAGCTCAAGCTGCACAGCCAGGCCTCCAAGAAAACTTAGGAGAAAAAGACAAATAGGCAAATTATGGGATGTGGCCATTGGAGCAGATAACTGAAATGGAACAGGTCTGGGAAAAAGGGTGAAGCAAGTTGAAGAGTAACACTTGAGACTAAATTCTGCTTTGTCTCAGGGTTAGAATAGAACTCATGGCTCAAAAGCTACACTGCTAATTTATTTGTAAGTGTGAATTTGTGGATTCTTGACATACTTGGCTTCTTTGTTGATAGCTGAAGGCCCTTGGCTTGAGTCTTGACAAGAAGTCCCCTTGCCGTTGGCCTGCTTCCATCATCCCTGAAGCAGCATTAATTATTTTTAATGAAGAAATCCTTTCTGCTGCCAAATGACCTTTCTGAGATTCAGTGTGAGCTAGATTTTCCACTTCTTGCTTAGACTCCAAGATCCCCAAATACACATGACCGTGAAATAGATTACCACAGAGAAAACTGATGTAGACTGGTCCCTAATTCCAAATAAGAAAACTAATTGGAAAGGAACAATTTAAAATATGAAGG
The DNA here is from genome assembly GCA_013399915.1 of Illadopsis cleaveri. Lineage (NCBI taxonomy): Eukaryota > Metazoa > Chordata > Aves > Passeriformes > Timaliidae > Illadopsis > Illadopsis cleaveri. The sequence continues at coordinate 631,048 of VXBB01005697.1, forward strand.
GAGTATAAGACCTCCCCTAGATTTCCATGACTGAACAACTCACTGCATTTTCCTAGTTATAAAACTGGAACTGAATGATATTCTATAACTCCTAACTTCTCAGCCAGTGCTTAACAGAGAAAAATTAGGTTTTTTTTCAATGAGTAGTTGCATTCTGCAATTCCCCACATACAGATGTTGTACAGAAGTGATGCATCAGGAAACTGCCTCCAACACAGTTTCTGTGAAGAGCCAAAATCACAAAATGTGATCAAACTCCTTTAAAGAATGAGGTCACATCATGCAGAAGGTTGTCCAGCTTACAGGATTAGTGTGAGGACTGCCAGCAATATCAGGGATCTCAGGGGGAAATCGAGGAAGTTATATTCCGTAGTCCAAGCAAACACAGTATTATAAACAGACGCTTCTCTTTGTGGCTTTCCTCCCAGTTCCTTTCCTCCCTGAGCTGGGAAAAGGCTGCCTGTAAATGAGTAGGTGACTGTGGCAGGCTGATCTGAACAGTGACCTGTGTTCTTGCAGTGGAACTTCCCCCTGCTGATGCTGGTTTGGAAGATGGCACCAGCGCTGTGCTGTGGGAACACTCTGGTCATTAAGCCAGCTGAACAAACTCCGCTCACGTCGCTCTACATTGGCTCTCTGATCAAGGAGGTGAGGAAATCTGAGCAGCTCATCGAGGTTCTGTTCTCTTAAGATCGTAAGCAAGGCTGTATTTTGAATTGGCTGTCCAGATTTTTGGGTTTTAAAGAGTCTGAGCATAACAAACAGACTTCCAGCTTTAATAGCCTCACAAAGGAAAGTGAGAACAACCTCTATCTTCAGTCTTTTTTTACAAAGGCCTTTGTGACTGACTGGGAGGTGGCAAACATCACAAAATACACAAAACTTGTTCATTTTTCTCCTTTCTCAGGAAGCTGCAGAGAGAAAAAAATGATGCAAAAATGATGCTTTTCTTCCTCTACCTTGTCTTCCCCTCTCCCAAATGAGGGAAAGACAACAGCTCAGTTTTATTAGACAATGAGACAAAAAAGAGTGTGATTAGACAGCAGTGTTGTGTTTGTTGTTTTTAAGTGGGATGATTCAACCAAGACAGAGTGCCCTGGGAAACAATTCCTCATAATTTCTGTGGTTCATAGAACAATTTAGTTGTGTCTGGCCTGTAAAGTCAACTGAAATAAAGGCAAGATGATAGGCTGGGATTTTAAAATGCTGGTTTAGGGCTTGTCAGTTAGGATTTTGTGTGCCAACAGATCTGTTAATTGTACAGAGGGGGTGGGAGGTGCACAGAACCTTCCAGCACTGTTCAGTACATCAGCTTCCTGTAGCTATGGGTTTGACTGACTGAGGAAAACCAAAGGAGTTGTTGATGGGCTTTTGCCTCTCAGCTGGAAGTCTGTTTGTTAGACTCAGTCAAATGATGATTTTGTCCTTTCTTGGCTTAGTCTGAGAGAAAATAGGCAGATATGCTGATAATTGACACTTAGGGCCTTTCCATCAGGAAAGGAAGTGGAAAAATAATACCAGTTAAGTATCTCCTACAGTTACTTGGCTTAATGAGATTACACAAGATGAGTGAGTGAGCACAGGGTGCAGTTGTCATGACTTCTAGTGAGCCCTGCCACACCACTGCTTTTTTTGACTCTGACATGCAGCTCCCCAAACACAGGCATAGCATTCTCCCCCCAAAAATACCATTCCATTCTGATAAAATTAATTTTTCTCAGCTGAAATTCTAAACTTGCTGTTTCTCACAGTTGTCCTTCAAGGCAGAAGTGTAATTAGAGCGGAATAATTTTATTCGAGGATGCTCCTTTCCCCACCCAAAATTAGCAAAATTCTTTGCAATTTTTCAGAAAAATGAGTTAAAGTTTTTGGGTTTTCATCTTTAAAAGGATGCAGAAGATGTTACCACACACACAAAGCTATCTGTTACGTTCAATGAAATAATTTTTGGCCAACCAAAATATTTTGGCTTTCATTTTTGCTGAAAAACAGAGAGAACTTTTTGGCTCAGGGTGTTCTGAACCAATTTTTTGCTTCCTTGTGGCTTTGCTGCTGACTCCAAACACCATTACTTGCACAGTTTGACATGCATTCTATTTGCTTGAAAACTCATTAGACAAGATGCAAACTCCATTAAATACATTTTTGTCATTGTCACGTCCACAGAAGAAATGAGACTGCCATTCCAATTTATGAGAAGAAAAAATGGGGAAAAAAGTCTTATGAGGATAAGTTTTTGCAAGGCAGTACATGAGCAATTGCTTCCTTTTTTTCTCTATTAAAAAGAAATGGCATTTATTGAGATCTTGTATTAAGAAGTCATAGGAAATGAACTAAATGTATTATATTCTGCAATTCCATTAGAAATTGGATGGAAAACATCCTTGTTCTATCAGTAGTAGGGGAAGGCTAACCAAGAAGAGCAATAATCCTTGAAACTCTTGTTTCAGAAAGTAAAACCAAACCAGTCAGTCCCTCAGTTCTTCTTGCACTAGAATTTCACCTGAAGTTTTGCCATTTGTCTGTTTTGGCAAAATTACTGGTTGGCTAATCTAGGTTGTAAATGTGGTAAAAACTTGCATAAGTCTTGTTACCATCTGCTTTTGTACTCCTGTTTTATTAGCCCCATCATCTAGTGAGGTTTTACTGACTTCTTAATCCCTCTGGTCCCTGAAGAACCACAAATGTCAACCTTTGTTCAAAACAAACTTTCATTCATTTACCCCTTGGCTGCAGCTGCACTGCAGTAGCTGGGGGCCAAGTTTGGCAGAAAGACTTCACTCTCTTTTGACTTGAAACTGGGCCTTCTCCAAGAATTCTTACTGAAACTTGGCACTTCCTAAGCATGGCTGTTAGTTTCACCCACGTCCACTCCAGCTGGTAGCATGCAGCCATGTTACTGGAAAGTCTGGAAAACAGGGATGTATCTGGTAAGAGCTCAGAGGAGTATAATACAACTAATCCAGGATTCCTGAGAAATGAGCTATGCTCTCAAATCCTCTCCAGAGCTGTTTTTAATCTCTGTTTCAGGTGGGTTTCCCTCCAGGTGTGGTGAACATTGTGCCAGGCTATGGCCCCACAGCTGGAGCTGCAATTTCTACCCATGACAGCATTGATAAAATTGCTTTTACTGGATCAACCAAGGTAGGTGATGGATTTCTCAAAGACACCTGCTGTTCCTCTTTCATTCTCTTGTAAACTGTCATCCATACAAGGCTGGACCTATGAAATGTCAGTGATTTCTGTGTAACCAACACTTCTTCTGTCACATTCCGTGTGACAGAATTTCTCAGGAGTGTTTGGTATTTGTCTAATTCAGCTCCTTGTGCTTGTAATAATCCCAGATCTCTGAAAGCTGGGTTTTGCCAAACCACCACATTTCTGTAAGAACTGTAAGTAAAAAGTGCTCTGACACAAGGTAAGGCTGGCAGTGACTTAACATCCTGTCATTGACCCGATGGAGCTTCTGGGCACATTTGCCTGCCAGTCCTGCCCTGCAACTGGAAAACATGTCAGTCAGAGCCCTGAACAATTCTTCCTCGGCTTTAGTTACCTCTGAGGAACGAGGACTTAAATAAAAACATGGCTTTGTGCCCAAGGTCTTCTCTGCTGACGTAGAGGGGATTAACATTTGAGCTTCACTCTGAGACCTGCACAGTAAAGCACCTTCTATTTAGCTTTTTTTACTGTAAATAGATGTGTCTGGCTTGTTTGTGAGAGGAGTGACCACAAGACCTCTGCACTACCAATCACCTACAGCTATCCTCCATGGGAAAAGTGCATATGGCTTGGCCAAGACCATGGAATTGAGCATAGCTGAGACATGCAAACAAATCTGACTGCAGTAATCACTCTTGAAAATCCTCATTCAAAAGCTTGCTTAGAAAAGTGACAATTTTTCCACTGACTGCTTTAGATGTTTCTTGCAGTAGATCTGCACCTCCAGAATAGAGGCAGCGTCCAAAGAATGGAAATGCTTACACCAGTGGAGAGAGCTGAGGCAAATTCACTCTCTTACTTCTTTGAGGAACACTGTTCTTGTTGAGCATTTCCTGAATTCATCCATTCTTATGTCTGCCCTCGTAATTGCAGAGCATGATGTGAATGTATAATGATGACAAATTACCTTGGAAGGTGTTCTTGGTTGGTAAAGGTAACTCCAAACACTCAGAAGCTGCAGCATTTACCAACACTACCATCTAGTGGCTTTGTGTACATCCTGTGCTTATCCCATAGGAAAAGGTGTGCTAAGCCTCTGTTTCTGTACAGGGATCATGGGAACAAACAGAACACAATAAAATAGAAGTTCACAGCGAGCTTTACTTTCTTGATAGTTGGTCTACTCTTGGAGTTTACTCATTTACATGGTTCTTTCCAAATCCTAGATCAGAAACTTTTAGCCCAGATGAGACATTAGTTGTGTGAAAACAATAGAGCTTATAAACTCATCCAGCCCACATGGATCTGTTTGGGTTTTTAATGAAAAAGGAGTATCCAGTGGATTAGTGGTAGAAGTTAAATCTCAGCTGCTGGAGCCTGTAGGCAAAAAACTCCTGTAGACATTGTGCTTGTCTCCTAATCATGGGTGTGCAGGAAACACCAAGGGAGACAGATCCTTTGCTAATGCATGTGTAATTTAGAAGTGTTTTCTTCCCCCTCCACCCATCTGTGAGTTCAGCTGCATCTCTGCAGCATTTGCAGCACAATGCTACTGTTTCTGAGCCAGGAAGTGAAGCTAAATCAAAATATATTTTGACTTAGTTATTAAGCCCCAAGTTGGGCTCAGTGCCAGCTTGGAAATACTGATCTTAAACTCCATGAGAATTTTCCCATATAGCTCTCTTCTCTTAGGTTATTAACTTGCTCCTCTTTGGCCAGCCAGCCTGCAGTAATGCCTCTTGCAAAGCTAGGATGCATCACTTATTTCCGCTGTCTCTAGGCCTAAGCTCTGGATGACTAGAGATGATCTCTCCTAAGTTCAGGAGTCATGCTCGAGTAACAAGGGAAAACCAGGAGAAATGCAGACCTATAATTGCCAGCCAGCTGCCTCATGCTTTCCTTCCTCACAGTTCCACTCCAGGGCAAGAGTAGTTTTAGTCAGAAACAAAGGTAAGGTTTCCATGTGCAAAGTAAAATACAAGAAAACAGTTATAGGCAAATTCAAATATTACACCACTTTTAGGAAAATAACCTGCCCTAATAATTAAAGGTCCCAAATAGTTTTAATTCATACTGTTTCTAACAAAATTAGATTACTAAATTCTGTAAGCAGAGTAAATCCTTCCCTTCAGGGTACAGATGTAGTTCTCCCACACAGCCTGTCCTTTCAGACCTGCCTAAACCAATCCTTAATTCTGGGGCTGGTTTTGACCTAACACGTCACAGCAGTAGGAAACTCAAACCTTTTCAGAGTGTTCTCCCTGACCTCTACCTGCTTTAGCTGTCATCCAGGCTCTTCCACCCTTGTTGGAATCACACTCGAGATTTTTAGGGGAAACAGCTCTTGTCCTCTTTGTGTCTCACAGGTTGGAAAACTGATCAAAGAAGCTGCTTCTAAAAGCAACCTCAAAAGGGTGACGTTAGAGCTGGGAGGGAAAAACCCCTGCATTGTGTGTGCAGATGCAGACTGTGAGTATGGGCTACTGGGTGTGTTTGCAGTAAGAAGATTGAGGATGGTGGGGTTTGTGTGTCTCTGCTATCCTCTGGCAGCTCACAGGGCTGGTGTTTCCACCCCAAAGCCTGGAGGAAACCTGTTTCCAAGGGCAGGATATAGTTCTGTATTCCTGGAGCTCTTCCCCAGCATGGGGATCATTCCCATGGCCTGTGTTGCCTTCCCTGGGGGTGGCTGCAGTTGCAGTTAAATCTTGCACTTGTGTGTTTGCTGTTTGTGGGCTTTCTCTTTGGCTGGCAGTGCTGCAGAGCCTGAGCCAAGCACTGGGGAAAGCAGTTTTCTGCAAAGCAGCCCCTCTGCAGGCATTCCTGTGACAGGAGAATTTTGTAGGACCAGATCTAATCCAGCCTTCACCTCTATCCTGGTGGTCTGCAGGGCTCATTTTGTTTCACTGTGATTTTGTTACATGACTCAGTAGTACTAGGAGATATGTGTAACCTGTGACCACCAAATGGTTGGAAATCCTGTTTGGCTTCAGGAAAATCCCCTCCAGTCCAGCACAGCACAGGTTGCAAATCAGATGTATTTGTGCCAGCTGGTAATAGTGAGCATTACAAGGTGCTGGCCGAAGCTGGCATGCTGCTTTCTGAACAATCGTGACTGAAACTTGTCTTTAAGAACCAATGCATGGTATCAAGAATTCCCACGGCAAGAAAAACTGGTCACTATCTTCAGTGAGTCCTTGTGGAAAAAAAAATACCGGGAACTGTGGCCAATTAGACCTCAAGACAAAAGGCAGAAAGGGAGGTGGATACAATAAAAAATCTGGGTTTGGGGCAGTGAGGCCCTGTGAGTGCCTTCCATGGGTGTGGACCATTGTCAGCATTTTTTTAAGGAGGTTTTCCATAGAGAGAGGAAAACAACAAGTCTGGAAACACTGGAATGCTGGAGCTGTGCATGTGGTAACACTTGCAAGTAACACTTTTCCCTCCTGGGTCATCTCACAGTGGACTTGGCAGTGGAATGTGCCCACCAAGGCGTGTTCTTCAACCAGGGGCAGTGCTGCACGGCTGCCTCCCGCGTCTTCGTGGAGGAGCAGATCTACCCCGAGTTCGTCAAGCGCAGTGTGGAGTTTGCCAAGAAGAGACTGGTTGGAGACCCGTTTGATGCCAGAACTGAACAAGGGCCCCAGGTAACTGTGTGTCTCAGAGCAGTTGTTGTTTGGTTTTTGGTTGTGGTTTTGTTTAATTTTCCTTGTGTAAATATTATCCTTACGGATGCGGTCCCAGCAGAAGTGCTGAGGGGTGAGTAATGTATCGTGGCTTTATTTTTCCTCTCTATTTTAAATATCAATTAATCACAACTGTTGAAATGTTATGTTGTAATTTTTTAAAAAACACGAATGTATTTAATTCAGTTCTTATCCAGCTTTATGGAAGGGGCTGTCTCCCTGGTACAGTAACACAAAGCATGTTGCAGTGAGCCATAGCTCTGTGCAGAAGAGTGCAGCTAAATGGCTATTCAGCTCCTTGGCTGTGTGGGTGATGACAAGCAGTTAGAGCCCAGAGACTCCTGAGTCCTCACTTTCCCTCTCCTCCTCTGCTGCCTTTCTGATCCTTTGGAGAAGTTTCAGCTGAATTAGGAGGAAGAAACATGCCAAACTGCTGTCAGAACCAGCCTCCTCAATACTTCCAGAGCCTTCCTCTTAATTTTTCCTTTTGAGGCAATCTGAGTTGTGCTGGAGAGCTCTGGGGGAAGATGATCCTTAGGTCACATCTTCTAACAGGCCCACTATTTAGTACCAAAAATAAAGCAAGGTTCCCAGAAACCCATAGCCAAGGCCTCTTTTTCTCAGTACTGCACCGTGGGTTTTTCTTCCTTGATGTTTCCTGTGTAGGATCCCTCAGAGAAGGGGTGGCTCTGAGGACATCTGCCTCTCCTTATCTGGATCTGAATCTGCACATGATTCATGCATGGCAAAACCTCATTGCTTGCCCTTATGCATAGGGAATAGATGATGTACATGCCCTGCTCATGCTGAGGCTGCATCTGGCCCTATAACTTGCCTAGAGATTTCAAACTTCTCAGGACTCTTAGGAAAAGAATCCCATGCTGAGACTTGCTCCAGCAGAGATGAGCTGACCTTCAAACCCTGATTTCATGAGAGCAGCTCCTGAATCCATTCAGTTGTGAGTTTTAAAGGGTGAAACACCCTGCAGTGATTGGAGCACGTTGAACTGGGCTGCTCGTTTAACTTCATCCATGTTCCCAGCTCTTGCCAGGCTGTCAGAGCACTTGCAGGGTGCACTATGGCACAGCCCCATCCTCTGGGATCACTGCTCTGGCTTAAGGGAGACCCTTTGCATACAGACCTCCAATTAAGCCAACCTTCAGGCTGACAGTGGTTGTAGCTCATGATCTCTTTGGCCCTGCATCAGCTGTAGGTGACGATAATCCTGTTCCACAAGAACTTGATGTAAGCTAGTCCTGGAAAAGGAGTCCCATGTTTGTTCCTACATTGCACTGCACTAGACTGGGGAAGTGGCTGATTCAGGCCTAATCCAGCCTTTTTGGATGCGAGGAAGAAAGGTTTTACTCAGGTCAGTCCCCTGATGTGGATTACTGTTCACTGGCAGAGATGCTCATGGCATGACAGTGGGGAAAAGATTGTGTCAGCTGCAGTATTGGGTTATGCTGATATAAACTATACTGCTCTGATTAAAATTGGGTCAACTTTAAACAGCATTAAATTTAGACAGAAATGAGGCATGCTTCTGATGAGACTTCTCCAAAACTCACATGTGTCTGGCAGTGCTGACTGGCTGGAATTCAAAGGACACCACAAGAAACCTGAGGGGTGATCAGGACTGTTTGAGCAGAGTGCCAACCTCAAATGCAGACCAAGGGCAGTTTTTAACTTTGGATTCCTGGGAGCTGTATCACAGGAAGCAATAAAGTAAATCTGCACAGATGGCAAACTGGTTAACCAGTGCATTATACAACTGTGAACAGCAAACTGCATTAGATGAGACTGACATCCTGGAGCACTAGAACAGGGATTATATACTAGACTAGTTTTGTTATTTTAAAACTCCAAATACTGGGACTTGTGGACTGCAAGACCTAGTCTACAGAAATAAAAAAGCACTAATCGTGGCACTTGTTAGGCAGTAATTATTCAGCCCAAAACATATAATTTGATTTATAAGACTGTGAATATTTTTCTTATACTATAGACATGCACTTTAGGATTAAAGTGTGAAAACAAAACATTTAAGTAGAAAGGGTTGTGTCCAACAGTCTGTTAGACCCAGTTGTGGGCTATTTTGTAGGATTACAAACACTAGGTTTGCACATGGAAAAAATTCTCCTTGTGGTCTTGACTGAAATGAAGCAAGAGATGAGGATTTGGGGGTTCCCAGATTTTCAGTATTGCAGTGATCCTTAGAAGCTCCCTTCTCTGTTGAATTAGATGAACAAATAGGAGAATTTGCTTTACCAGATCATGTGTTTTTAATAGAATTCAATGCTTGAACCATAAATAATAGTGGAGTAGGGGACAGAATTTAAACAAGCCTTGCAAGCTCTAGTTACAATGACAAACAGTTCCACCCTTGCATGTCATTTTTACAAATGTTTTCTTTCCCCAGTGTCTTTTCATCTAACTGTAGTTTGCCTCGCAACAAGTTACAGCTGTATAAATATCCTTGTTTTGTTTTCTGTGATGTGAAGTGGATGGACTGGATTGGTCTGGATCACAGACATGCCAGGATGGAAAGCACTTGCAGATATTTTCGAATTATTTACACTTGGCAGCTAAGCAACCAGACAAATAGACAATGTGTATGACACCTGCCAAACTCAGTGTGGCACTGTATCCTACAGGAGGGCACACATTTCCTTGGGCAGTAGCAGGAATTAAGTGTGTCCTTGGGTAGCACCTTAACACATGAGAGAACACGAGCACTTAGAACACGCTGCCCACAATGCATGTGCTACACACACATCTGTTTGCCTGGAGATGTGCTGGGCTCTGTTTCCACTGTGTACCAGAAGTACCTCAAGGACTCCCTCCTGCAGCTTTGATATTTGTCTAAAAGCATGAAAACTTGGATTGTGTGTGGCCAGGATTAACTAGGGACAGGATATAGTCTGTAATCTGGAGGAGTCAAGTGTGGAACACTCCGTGTAAACAGTCCCAACTGGCAACTGGCCCTGCTGAAATAAAACCAGATGCCTAGGGAGGGGGATTGAGCCAGAATAAGCATCTGGAGATACCTGGCAATCAGAATAACCCCCTAGGCTTCCAGGACACCTTGTACCAGTGGGTGGAGTCTTTTCTTTAATCACCTCAATAAATTTGTCAAGCTTTTAATTTAGATTTTCTTTTTAAAAATGTCTCTGTAAGTCTTTTATCATCTCCAGTGTGCTGTCATGAGGAGTTTCATCACATAATTCCACATCATATCAAGAGCCAGGTCTGTTTGTTTGAAACCTGCAGCCCACTGCTGCACATGGAGCACAGAGGAAGATCAGCAGTGATTGGAAGTTCTGTGGCCTTCTGCACCTCTTCCCAGCACAGGACACACTGTGCTTGTGGAGTACATGATGTGTCCTCCAAGTCCTGGTGCAGCTGTGCAGCTTCAGGGTCCTGTCACTGGACTGGCCTTTCCCCACCCCTACAGAAATCCCTGGTTAAAGGCTGACAGCAGCACTCACTATTTGAGATCACTCCATATTTAGGAGGAGGAGTTAGAAAAGGTAGTTAAAAGTGAGGATATGGCTCCCAGTGCAGAAAAAAAAAAAAATGCAGGATTATACCAGTCTCTAAGAACTGTGAAAAGTGATTCTGATTTTAAATGCAAGGCTTTGGTGCAGCAGTTGTTGTGAAGTCACCTCACTAACAGGGCTTGTCTTTGAGGCTATTCATGTAGTGTGCACTGTGGAAGGGGATGGAGGCAGAGCTCACTGCGTTCTTCCAGCTGGAGACAGAGAGCTGTGGGTAAAACTGCACACTGCAGCATAATTAAGAGTTATATCCTGGTGCTTCCTCTCCTGTACTGATTCTGTTGCCAGTCAGATCCTTTGCTGAGCTTTCTAGTCCATCTCAGTCAGTTCTCATACTGCTACTGAGATAAACCAGTGCTTGGAGAAGGCTGGCAAATCCCAGAGCTCAAGTGAGGTGAGCTGTGGGAGCACATATCCAGGACAGGGAGGAAGGGAAAGTGGGGAGACCCCTCTATGTGGCAGCAAACCATTAGATCACATTAAGCTGTCACATGTCACTTCACCTTCAGTTTCCTGTGGCTCACAGCTGTGCCCATGTCCTGTCCTTCTCCCTGCTCACTGCCTGACTGCCACGTCCTAAACTGAGCTGTAAACTGACCCAGTTTGAGAGTGCCTTGCAAACAGGCCCCTGGGCACATTCCATGACTCCTCTCTGGAACCATGATAATAAAGGTGCTGCTGTTTGTTTCTTTTCCTTTTGTGTCTGACAGATTGACCAAAAACAGTTTGATAAAATCCTGGAGCTGATAGAAAGTGGGAAGAAAGAAGGAGCTAAGCTGGAGTGTGGAGGTCTTGCCATTGAAGACAGAGGCCTGTTTATAAAACCCACGGTGTTTTCAGAGGTCACTGACAACATGAGAATTGCCAAAGAAGAGGTACAGTACAAATCACCTAGAAAAATGCTGCTTCACAATCAGAAATAGCAGTGATGGAGAGAGTTCTGTCTGAATCCTTAATTTTAAATATAAATAACTGACATTGTGGCAGGCTCGAGCAGTTATTTACCCTGTGATTGCCAGTGACAGTGGACAGTGTAATGTGTGTTCTTGCTCCATTACTTTGTGAAGAAAGTGTTGTTTTATTGCCAAAAGGTGGGAAAAGAACTCTGGGACCTGATGCTGGTAAGGAGCAAAGGAACAGCCAGTGAAGTTCTCTGAAGCAGCCTTAGCATCTGAAACAATCCCAGATTCCATTCTCATGGCAAAATCCCCTGAGACTGACTATTTCTTTCCTATATGAAAACATGGTCAAAGCCAGCAAAGTGCAAATCTAATACTCTGGCTTTCATTATTCATATGCAGAAATGTTGAACAAGCTGCATGTGATTAGATCCTGTGATATTCCTTTGAAATATAAGTTAATCTACTTTTCATCATGTTCCCTAATGGAAAATAAGTAGTTGCCAAAGTCTAACTGGCATTTGTAGTTTATAGTTTAGCCTAGTGCTTTTTATGGGGCTGCTTTTGCTGTTCACTCCTGGCAAGATGTTTAAATGTCTCAGATCTGCCACAGAATCTCTAAGGAACCTGGGAAAGATATCAGTCAGTCAGGGCATGAGTTACATGCTAAAAATAGAGAGAAAAAGAGCTGAAAATCCCATGACAGACCTTTTCTTAATGAACTGACTCCAAATCCCAGGCCATGATTCACAAAGCTTATCCAGTTCCATTCATTGGCAGTTTTATTGCAAATGCACATTCATCCTTTGCCTAGGATTGAGGCTCCACGTAAGCCTGGATATCCCAAAAGAAAGACATTTAGAAACCCTTGTATGAGCTTAAAAGTGGCCCAAATGAGTCTGTATCTCACATTCAATGGGCTTTATTGTGCTCTAGGAGCCTGCAGACCAAGAAGCGGCTCCACCTTTGATACTGTACCCGATGAGAGACTCCACCCCAAAATTTGGGAAGCCTTTTGTATGGCTGTTGCCTCTACTGGCAAGCCAAATTTGTGGTCAAACACAGACGTGGTTAATGCACTGCATGCAAATAAAATGCATACAGTGACAAAATCAGGGTTAAAACCAAGGAAGAAAACTTGCAGTCCTTGAAATAAATTAATTGTTACTTGAGTACACTCAGCTTCAGAGTTCAAAAGGAGAGTTGTAAATGGGGTAAGGATGAATCGTTTGTAACTTGTCCAGATCTAACTCTGCTTATTTTGGTTGTTACAGATGATCCATTACTTGTTGGATCTTAACATTTATTAACTACTACAGCACATCACAATGCATCCTTTGAAGTTTAATTAGTAGTTTTTAAGACACTTTGTCAGTGACCCCTAGCAGGCTAAGATACAAGGTTTTAAATATATTATCCAAACAGAGCATCTGATTCTGATTACTTCAAAATTACCATGATTAGCAGATGCTTTCCTGTACTAAAGTTTAATTGATATGTGCAGATTTTTGGGCCAGTTCAGCCAATTATGAAGTTCAAGAGCATAGAAGAGGTGATAAGAAGAGCCAACAGCACCGAGTACGGACTCACGGCCGCAGTGTTCACCAAGAACCTGGACAGAGCCTTAACCCTGGCTTCAGCTCTGCAGTCAGGAACAGTCTGGTGAGCAGGCTGGGAACAGAGAGGGGCTGGGGCTTTGTTTCCTGGGAGGAGAAAGGGATTTAGGACTTGCAATCATGTTGGTAAGATAACGAGGTTGCTAATAAGGTTATGGGCTCAATCCTCGTATGTGCTGTTCATTTAAGAGTTGAACTTCATGATTCTTGTGGGACCCTCCCAACTCAGAATATCTGTGGTTCTCTAAATGCTGGAGGTAAGATGTATTAGTACCCTGCCTAATTCTTGTCATTCTGCTCAGAAGCAACATCCATTCCTCAAAATAAGGTGGTGAGGCCCAGACAGCATGTCGAGAAATGGACTGTTTTTTCTTTCAGTTAAGGTATTTCTTTGTCAGGGTTGTAGTAGGTTCCACCAGATGTGATGCCTTCCAAAACCCTGTATGTAGTAAAAAGCAATTCTCATGACCTTTAGCCAGCGCCAGATGGGATTTTGCTGCACAAACCAGTATGGACAGTAGATGGCAACACACCACTGTCACAAAGAAAAGCAGCTATTTTTGCATACAAAACTTCTTATTTTATATTAGAATGGTTTTAAAGACAGAAATCTGATTTTTTTCCCACTCAAGACAGGAAGCTGATCTGGTCTCTGATTCTGATGCACAGGATTAATTTCAAGAGTTGGCACCAGAAGAATCAGCCTCAAATATTTACATAAAAATGGGATACTGGACTCTGAAGGATACATGTGCTGGACATACATGGGGGTGCACACCTACAGCACAAGCCACACCTGTGCTGTGTGACCTTCAGTCGTTTGATCTTACTGAGATGCTGGGAAGGTGTCTGCATTTTCTACTAAGTATCTATAGAAATGAGCCAGTGCTTTTATTTTACTGTGACACAATTGTCTGATACAGTCCAAATGTTTTCTATACATGGAAGGGGAAGCTGGGGCCTCATTGTGAGTGTTTAGACAGCTTTCTGAGTAAACATGTTCATTTCAGAATGTGCTTAATAAATTAGGGAATAGCTTGGATTATTTATTTCAATCATGACTGAGCATGGCATAAATTCTAGCTCAAGCATGAATATCTTTGCCATTAGAGGATATGAAGTGAGATGTAGGTCAGACTGAGAACTACTCAGATATTTTCTGTTTCTTCAGCAAAAGCAGATTTTATTGCAAAAATCTGATTTCTCAACTGACTGAATTGTATAAAAGAGAAAACTGAGAGATTTCAGCCTTTTATTGTATTGTTGCTGTTGTCATCATCTTGCTTTTCCTTGGTATTGAATTGTCTTTTAAAAATTGATGTTTTTATTGTAGGATCAACTGTCACAATGCGCTCTATGCTCAGGCTCCTTTTGGTGGCTTTAAAATGTCAGGCAATGGCAGAGAACTGTAAGTTTTGCTCAATATTTTGTTTCTGTGTGGGTGGCGAATGCAATAACACTTGTGACTGTGAAAACACTGTTGAATTTGCTTTTAAAGTTTAATCAGGCTTGCAGCATGCTCCACAGGGAGGTGCTAAGCCAGTAGAGCGTGGATGTAAAGCATTCCTTTAGGAGCACTTTCATCTGCTTTATAAGCTTTTAATAGCCCCAGTTCAGTCAAGTCCACTTGGAGGTACGTTTCCATACTAGTTAGATTTTTAGATGAAGGTAGAAGTGTGGCACCATGGCTGGGGACACTGGTATCCACCCCAAACCTGCTCCATCTTTCCATGGTGGTGTTTGTGCCTCTCTTGGCTGCTATATCATTGCTCCTTGTTCAGGTGGGGAGGATTGATCTCCCAAATTCTACATCCCACCTTCCAAGGTTGCTGCTAAATTACAGAAGAACACACTGTCCCTCTTCCCCTTCTGGCCTGTCACAGTGGGGTTACCAGACACTTCAGCTCTTAATAGTTACTAAAGCTGGAATTTTTAAACCAAGGTTACTCCATGAGTTAGACACAGAGCTAAGACATTGCCTTAAATCTTAATTTTCTTCTTGTATAGGAGACAGGTTTTCTTAGACCATTCAGCAGACTCCTCAGAGGAATCTAACAGACCTTTTCTTTCACAAGCCAGCTTTAATCCCAGAAACCATTTCCAGTAACTGTTCTGGTACATCTGCTGCTCCGAGACATTCAGGTGCCTCATCTGCTAAGCACAGCAAATAAATGAATCCTCAGATGGGACACAGATATATATTGAGACCTTATGGTTTGCTTTGCCTGACTGCCTTGCTAATTAAAGGATGTCAGAGGTTTCCCATGGGAAAGGCATGGGAACAGAGCCAGTTATCACCAACCAAGACATAATGCAGTGGCGGGCTCTCTCATCAGTATGCATTTCTGGAGCAACTCTGCCCTCCTGATGACAGGGTATCTTCTAGATAGAAGCTTTCTTTTGGTGAAAAAATAACTTTAATTGCTGTCTAAGCACCAATAACTGTGTGTGTATGGCTTCTCACAGGAGCACTCAGTTTGCACTAGGCAGAGTCACAAATCTTATCTTGTGGGTTATAGTGACCAAAGCATTCCGTGTTTCTTTCACAACAGGATGTAATTGTATGTACTTATGTGCATGTACTTGGTGGTTATTAGAAGTGGTGGAACAAGTGGATAGCTGGTGTAAATTGTTCAGGTCTGGTTTTAATGACCTGATGTCAAAAATGCACATGGGTACAGGGAAACACACATCAACATTCAACAACTGTTTGTCCCTTTCCTCCTCTTTTCTTTTGCAGTGGGGAATATGCTTTGGCAGAATACACTGAAGTGAAAACAGTCACCATTAAACTCTCCCAGAAGAGTCCATGAAAACAGGAGGCCTAAAATGCTGACACTCTGAATGTGACACATGGGGGACGTGTTCAGAGCAAGGGGGAGGGGAGGGGTGGGAAGGAAAATGGAAACACCTGTCTTTATTCCTCTAGAAACACTGAATCTACTGGACTCCATTTTGCCAACTGGCCCTTCACAAACTGATTCACTGACCCTACTGGCAGTACACACTTGTACTCTGCAAGTCCCTGGCTGAACATCTGCCTGCTCCCTGTGACTCAAAAGCTGGTCTGTCACAGTATTGGCAGGACATCTGCTTCCAAACTGTACCCCTGAAGGACGTGGACACCACTGGCATGTTAGAGAGACTGCTGGTACCATCAAAGGTACTGGCAAATACCTTCAGAGGCACTTGGGGTTCCCTTGGCAGAGATGGACTCGAGTGGTAAGGGTTAGAACAACTTGATTGGAGTTGGTGGAGTTTGTGTGAAGATTGCAGCTGGAGTTTGGAATGGGAGTGCAATCTTTCATGGAAGGATCTGTAAGGAAATTCTCTTTGAAAGAGCTATGATGGTCTCTCTAAAGATATGTGCATTCTCCATCCTGGTGATATTCTAGCCCTGAATGAGATTTGTGGGAGTTTCCTAGAGGACTCTTTTGGGGCCAGCATGTCACCCAACAGAGCCAGCTTTTCAAGTGTCCTTGGAACCTGATGTTTGGGTGTGCACACACTACACATGCTGCAAATGCAAGTTGCTGACTTGCTGACCCTTCTGGCTCCCAGTGAGTCACAGTTGTATCTCAAACCTTCACTACAGCACTTTTCTCAAGAGGATTTTGCACTGCACGTACTGTGGTGACACCGAGTTGGATGCTGAGCATGTAGCATGGTAGATACCCCACAGAAAACACCCCATACCAGTCCTGATCTGGGGGAGGGAGCAGAAGAGCTGCAGGAAACTGTCCTGCACTCTCTTTCTCTCCAACTTTCAGGCTTTTTGAACATCTCTGTTTTTTGAGCCAGGATTACTACTATGAGAGTAAAAACTTACAAGCTCTTCACACTGCTTCTTTATCATGTATGAATGTAGCTTAAAATACATTCCTGGAAGTGCAGTGTGAAAAGGCAGTGCTCCCAAGCACACCTTGAGTGCTAAAGAGGAGGGTGTACAAGCCAGTTACCATGGAATAAGCTGTGGCTGGAGTTCAGTCTGTCAGCAGCTTCACAGCCATTGTCCCTGTGAGTGCTGTCACCTTGTGGCCAGCACAGAGTAGCTGATCCTTCACTGAGAAAACTGCCTTGGATTGTGCCTTGCTCAAAGCTGTCCATGGAGTGGCTGTCACACCAAGTTCATGCCTTAGCACCTCCTGCAGTAACTTATTTGCATGCCCAGACATTATTATGAGATTAATTATTTTGAGATTAATGCCAAGCCACAGGCTATCTTCAGTTCCTGGGTTCACTGCTTTCCCTCTTCCTCTCCTCCTGACTCTGCTGGAGAGCCCTGACAAAGGCACAGCCAGTCCTATGTCTGCAGGAGTTAGTGGTGACAGCTTGTTAGGAAGTACAGCTGATCCCTCTGGGATTGTCCTCTGAGAACAAACCCACCGGGGATCCTTATGGCTTATCAGCAGATCTCCAGGGAGCACTGATAAGGATTGCTGCTCCAGATGTCAGAGCTTGAAGCAGAAATGCAGGTCTAACCTCTCTTCTCTGCTGCAAGCCAGGATTTACCCAGTACCTTCCTTTGCTCACAGATAGGCTCAGACAGCAACAACTTCTGTTGCATGAGTGGAGCTTTTTTTGGAGGAGGAAGGAAGGTGGGTGGTGATAAGTAAGGAAAAAAGTTTGCATGAGCCTAAACTTCCTTATTAGTTGGTGAATGTTGAAATTGCACTTCAATATCACTTCACTTCTGACATGACATACCTCCAACAGTGTAACCAGGAGCTGTCCTCCCACGGGGTGTGAGGCAGGTAAATCTCCCCATCCAGTGATGAAAATGTCCTCCCTTCCCCATGAAAGGCCAAATGGGATCATTGTAAATAAGTTTCTATTTTTGTAAAACACTTAAGAGTGCAAACATCTTCTCAGACAAACATTTTACTCTTGCCCACCTGGGGGTTTCCTTGGGCTGCAGCCAGACAGTAGGGAGGTGAGGCAAACAGTAAAAGGCTGGTTATCTTGATGTATCTCTGTATTTTTGATAAACAGTGGTGGAAACTGAAATAATCTGAAATTCTTAAAATCCTTCTCTTCTGACTTTATATGTATGATATATATTTCACTTTTTTTTCCCCTTATCAAGTTTTTAAAAAGTCAATGTATCTCTTATTGTATAAATCAGGGTTTGACTCTACACACTGAATTTTCTAAGTTATATAACACTAGACACTAACTTTAAAATTACCCCTTAGAGGGTATATATATTCCTCCATTGCACAGTAAGGCTTTCATATGAATACTAGTTGTTTTTTTTAAAAAAGAAAAGAACTATATTTATAAATTAGGATACAGTTAATCTAATGTATTTTTATAGCTAAAGGTACATGAAAATGTTATGTTTAAACCTCATGTATATATTTAGACTATGGATATCTTTTTTGTAATAGTTCTTGTTCCTAATAAATGTTTAACTTTGTGAAATGGGTGTACCTGAAATGAGTGTATCTGAGGATTTAGGGGGACTGTGAAGGAATCTGCACTTGGATTAATTTTTGCAATTTGGGAAGAATTAGCCAATTTTAAGAGTAAAGTGCTAAGTGTGGTCAGTGTTCTGCACATAAAAGCTTGAGTTGTGCCATTTAGTGTAAGCAGAGGGAGGAGAGCAGAGCTGCAGCTGGCAGGGGCAAGCACAAAGTTGGATGGATCCTCTTTTCCTTCTGAGGTGAGCTTCAAAATGAAGTGTTTCAAGACACTGTGGCTCCTGCAGCCAGATGGGGCTTCCTGCCTTGCTCTGGCTGCTCCCTAAAACTCTTGAGACACATCCACCACCAGTGTGGCTCTGCTAAATGTGTTCCCAGCCCAGTTTTATTTCTCTCATCTGCAATGTAGATACAGAGCAAGAACATTCCATTGTCTTTTAACTCTCTTCCCATCTGATGTGTGAGAAATTCCTATCAGCTCCCTGTACAGGCCAAGCCAAACTTCTTGAATTTTCCACTCACTGACAGCATCACTTTGAAGCTTTCAGATTCCAGAAAAAGGAAGGCTGGAGATACAAAGGCATTACTGTGAGTGACACAATCAATGGAGACATAAGGAAGAATGGGATGAGTTTTGGGGAAGGAAAAAAGGGAAAAATTAGCTTGAATATGTGGGTAAATGATTGCCAGAGGAAATTAGAGGTTCCATCATAATAAAGGAAAAAGTTATTTTAGGGTGTTTTCAAACATTGTGCTAAAAATGGTGTAAGAAAGGTCTGGCTAAGAGCTGGGCTGTGAGGCATAAAAGGGAGCAGGCTGGGTAAGAGGTGGAAAGGTGCTGAAAACAGGTAAGGCTGTTTTTTAGCTGTGTTAAAAGTCAGAAAATAATAGTATTGGTACGTTCTTGCTCTCTACCTATGGCTGCAACTGGACGCAGATTGAAGGGGACCTGAACACCGGGAAAAGCACCGGTGAACCCCCATTTGTGTCTCCACAATCATCCCAAGAAGCCCCCAGGCAAATCTCAGGCTGCCGCAGCCGTTCTGTAAATGCACATCCACCCTCAAATGACCATCAGTGACCCATTGCTAGGTTCCGACCAGGCTAAAAAACATCCTCTGTGTTTAATTTACAGAATGACTACGAACAGCAAAGCAAAAGGCACGCAGAAATCGGGGTTTTTTTTCTTAGTTGGTCCGATGGGTGGGGGAAACGGAGCAAAGCCTGACTTTGTCAGAGGCTCCTGGACAGGAATGGGTCAGTCTGGGGACGGGCTGCGCACACCAACATCTGACTCCTTCCGAAGAGAGGGGGCAACCTCGCTCTGCTCTTCCAACGAGGACCAAACACGCCGCGACCTGGGGAAGGAGCAACTTTCCAAGTCCGGGCTGTGCTGGGCGCTGCTGCGGTAAGGCCGGGCCCTGCCCGGGCCATGGGCACCGCTGCGGGAGGACTCCTGCTCCAGCCACCGCCACTCCCAGGCTGGATTTTCCTAAGAAACTCAAATCCTTGGAGCCTAAGGGGCTGTCCGGAGGCGGGCGGGCGTGTGGGTCGGGTCTGGGGAAGCAGCTCCATCCTCCTCCGGGCCAGCCCTGCCCTCGGGGGCAGGCGAGGGGCCGTGCCGGGGGACTCGCCCTTGGCCACGGTGCGGGGCCGGAGGAGGAGCCGCTGTCCCGCTCCCTTTGCTGCCGGGCTCCCTCCGCCTCCCGGGCCCCGGAGCGAGGAGTGCGGACGGCGCCGGACGAGGAGAAGGAGGAGGCGGCGGCGGCAGCGCCGGGAGCGCCGGCCCGGGACGCAGGAGGTACCGTGGCTTTGCTGCCGCTTCTCAGGCACCTGCCCCGCCGCCAGGGCAGTCGGTGTGTGGGGGGCTGCCGGGGCGTTTCGGGTGGAAACGAGGGGGGAAACGCGTTTGTTTTTAAAGAAAATGAAAGTTCGGAGGGAACTTTGCGGGTGGAGCGCGGCCGCCCCGCCCGCCGGGGACGGAGAGCACCGGGACTCGCTCTGAGGGGAGGCCGCACCCCAGCGGCTGGAAAGGATTGCGAGACCCCCCAAAACGGCGCGTAGCGCCTGGTGTCCCCCCAGCCGGCGGCCGTGGTGTTGGAGAAGGGGATGGCTGGGTGCTCTCTGCTCTCCCGGGGAGGAAGGATGCGGATCCCCCAGGCAGGGGTTCTTGGGCTGGCACTTCGGCCCCAGGTTCGCCATCACCCTCGCTGTGACACAGGAGCCCCAGCGCCTTCCCACCTGTTCCTTTCAGATCCGTGGTTATATCCAGCCTCAGGTGGGACTGTCAGAAATAACAGGTGGTTTGGGTAAAGCTGTGAAGTTTTAGCAGAGTTTTTTCTTTTTTTGGGTTTTTTAAAATGAATTAGGAAGCGATTTTGGACAAACCGTGATGTTTCTGAGGGCCTAGCTGTTTTTCAGCACAATGCGCGGGGTAGGACTGGGCGGGCTGGTGAAGTGTAGGAGGAGATGGTGGTTCAGGTATGGGCAGTAGCAGGTGTCAGGACTGGGAATGTGTGAAGTGGGATGTAAGTCCCATTTACATGTGTTCAGGTGTATTCTGCATGGTCTGTTTCCTTCTGAATGAGATTCTGCACACCACATAGGCTCCCTAAATCAAATCCAGACATGGTGTTTGCACGTGTTACCCTTGTGTGCACCTTGTTTAAGGTAAGGCTCTGTAGGGTTTTTAAAATTATATACAAAAAGGTCCTGAAGTGTAGAAATCCTGCTTATGTGGGCACTATGTGGCAGTAACACATATGGCTACAGCATTCAGTTACTTGTAGTTATAGAGAACTGCTTACCAGAACCACACCACTATTTTTCCTAAAAGTTATTTTTCCTTTCACTTTATACAAGGAAAGTTTCAGCCTGGGGAATAGAGTAGAGCTAAAAATCAGCAGTGGGATGGTTTTCAAGCCTCAGGGGTCCGTGCTGACCCCTGTTCAGAGTTTCTTGTACAGTTGCTGTGGGTGCACATGGTTTATCCCCATCTCGGAGCAAGGAAGTGCCTCAGAAACCATCATCTGCTGCAGAGCTGGTGGGTCAGAGTGTGATGGGGAAGTGTTCTCTCTCCCTGGAGCTGCTCAGTGCATCGAGGGCACAGGGCAGGCTGCTGCTGGAAGCATCACATCCCCTCCGTTGTCAGAGTTCACAACCTGGACTGCTCTGGGGTGCTGTGAGAGCCTCCCTGACACCTCTGCCTGGGGTGTCCCACCCATGGCGTGGAGGGAGCAGCTCCTCCTGCCAGTGTGGTCAAGGGAAGCTGAGACCAGGAGAGAAGCAGTCTGGTGGGGCCCAGCACATTTCAGGGCAGAATTCAGTCCTCCACCAACACAGTGCAATTCACCAGTTTGTGGGCTTGGATCTGGGGTAAGGGATCACCTCCATCTCAGCCTACTGCAGCACCCAATGCCCAGACTGGGGCACAGGGGTGTGAGTCCTGCCTCTTGCTGCCAGACACTGCAAAGTCTGGTCAACAGAAGCGGAGTGCACCTCAAATTCAAATATTTGCCTAGAAACAACTGAAATAGGATGCAGTGATTTTTAGTGTTGTTGGCTGGAGAGTGTTGTCTTCCTGGAAAGTGGTGATGGATTAGCATATTTTTATATTCCCCTTGGCCTTTGATCCCAGTTCAGGAAGCCAGCTTTGCTCAGGGAGAGTCAGGGAAGATCTCGGGCCTTGCTGTCTGGAGTGGGAGGTGGTTCATGAGCTTTGCTGAGCTACAGTTTCAAACCAAAACTTCATCATCACTCACCAGATATGAGAAGAACCAGTAAGAGTCAGTTGAGGGGCATCATGTTACATCTGAGAGGTGTTTACTGAATGAAACTGAAAGCAGAAAATGAAGGAGCTCTGATGCTCGTTGGACAAACACTGCAAACCCTCCAGGAGTTTGAACCTCTGAATGAAGAAGTTAAGGGGTGGTTGTGCAGCTGTGAAAAGGGAAGGAGTTGGAAATGCCTCGGGAGACTGAGCTGTGCAATTTTCTGCTGCCTGTTATACCAGGTAGTTCACAAGAAGCCAACCTTTAATAGCTCCTAACAGCCTGATTTGCCTCCCTGAATGAAGAAGCTTGATGCTTCCAGGGTGGGAGAGTTTTCAAAAAGGATTGGGCAGAGGGGACAGGAGCTGGTGTGTTTCTCTTTTTTACAGAGGATTATCTCAGTAACCGTATTAGTATTTTTCAGTTTCTCACAGTCTTACAAGAGCCATGGTTGTCTTTGTGGATGGGAGAGGTTTTGAGGTTGCATTTAGGATTTTTCCAGCTGCACTGCAGGGTTTCAATGGTCTGCCTTTACACCAGCTTGTGGAGAATCTGAAACTGCAGCTGTGACCCCTGCCCACCCCCTTGTCCTCTGCCCAAAGACTGAACAGCTTTGGTGGTGAAAACTTAGGAACATTATCTTTCTGTAGTGCAGAAATTGCTAGTCCCCTTTGTTAATTCATGTTATGCTCTTAACCAAGCTATTATGAAAATAATTGTATTTATAGGAAGATAAGTGTATTTCTGCAGTGTGACGTTTGGACAACTGTATTAATAGTGGAGAGGAATGAACATCTCACCATTTCCGTAGCAGAACAATTAATTTGTTTTGTTGTTTATTTTTAAACAGAATAAATGATGTTCCTTCAGGATGGTGCTCACTAGCAGCCTCTGCTCCTGGATTCACGTGATGGGGATCATTCAGCTTTGACAACGCTGCTCAGTGTGAATTGGAAAGTTTGTCTGTGGGACCTTCACAAGTGTGACCCAGAATGTACTGGTGCGTGGGAACGGAGGAATCCGCTGTTTGCAGGGAGAGCAACATGGATCCACAAAATGGTAAATAGGAGGATTTATTTCTTTCCTGTTCAGGCTGGGAACAAAACCTTCTAAGAGGACTCAGTATCCAGCTGCGACTGGGCTTTGATGAAGTTTAAAAATGGGGAAGTTTTTTGAGCCCCAATCTTTGAAAATTTACAAGTCTAGAACAAGGAATTAACTTCCAGGGAGAATGATGTTGAACTGTGGAGGTGGTAAGAATAGCATTCCCCTGAAGATGGATGTTCTCCAAAGGCCTACAGAATTAGTCAATATATGTATCACGTCTCACCAGTTCCCAAATATGTTTTACAAGATCTGTGCTTTTTCAGTGTGGGGATGCAAATATGTTCCCAGTCACTGATGCAGTGGGTTTTCAGGGTATGAAAGCTGCTAAAATCAGAGCATCTCTTCTCAGCCTGAACAGATATTAACCTGCTCCAGTTTTACCCTCAGCTCCAATTCAGTGGCTTGCAGTGATTTCGTGTCAGGCTAGATTAAAAGGTTTGTGTTTATGTAATAAAGAAATTCCCCTTTTGGAAAGGACATATGCTTCAGGTTGCTTCCTGCTGAGTTTTTTTTTTTCCCTGAGCAGGCAAATTATTTTTGGATGGTTTCTCTCGCTGCAACCCTCAGCTCCCAGGCACTGCTGCCTTTCTCTGAGTCAAATCCCAGTTATGTTTCTGCAGCAAGAAATAGCCTCCTGTTCTTGTGTAACGGTGTTCCCCCCTTGCAGCAAGTGCTTCATTAGGAGGCAGCATCTGCGTTTGAAGTGTGGGAAGAAGGTGTGTTTGACGCTTTGTAGTGAGTAAGCAGGCTTCAACAGAAGCTAATGTTTTTGCAGCCTTATTTTGGATTTTATCAGCAACTATGAAGCAAAACCTGATAGTTTATTCAGAGGCCTCCTTGTCTTGTTTGAAGACGTTTCTCGCCAGTGTCACAGAGAGCTCTGGGAACTCTTTCCTTTCTCCGTACGTATTCTGCTTGTTCTGTGATACTGATTTTTCTATTTGCTTCTGGTAATTGGCATTGTACCTTTCTGTAATGCTTGGTTATTGAATACTCTTAAAATTCTTGAATTCTGTCTTCTGTGTTTCTCTCTGGAAGAAATTATCTCCACTTGAATAGTAAGCTATAAACCATGAGAAGAATTTTAATCTGCGCTAACGGTCTCAACTGTTCAGAATTGCTAAATTTTTGTTCTGCAGTAGTGATCTGACAAGTTTTCTCACTGCTTAAAGATATAGCAAATAAATTATTGTGAGATGAATAATGAAGTGAAAAGTGGAATAGTTATATT